>QANX01005125.1:0-12736 GCA_003254975.1 Ochetophila trinervis | reverse complement strand
TATTACTTAATATAGAAAAAATATTATTAAAAAAAATTTATGACATAAATTTTTGTTATACTATGAAAGAGTTCACTGTAGTTTAACCTATAAACATAAAGAATAAAGATAGATTGTGCAAGTAGAGAGAATATGCGCTGCCATTCACTGTTGTGAAGGCCAATATGGAGATAATATGTACAATTGCTAAAAATTAAGGTCTAATCAATTAATTAATTAAAGCTGTGTTATGATTTTAAATGTAATAATATTACACTAACATATATTATTCTTTCAAATTAATACCATGAGAAACAAAATTCTTTCAATTTTTTTTTTAAATATTGTTTTTAGTTGGATTAATATTTGGGTTACTAGCTAATTTGTCACGCTTCTCTTCATAAAGGTATGAACTTTATTCTTCAAAAAAATAATAATAATTAAAAGTTTAGTTTTGACAATGCAAGTAATTTTAATCAGATTAAATTAGTTCAGGATTTTCTGTTACCTGTTCCTTCTATTTATATCCTATACAAAATAAAGAAAAAGAAATATATAATCCTTTTCTTTTTCCCCCCCGCCAGGCTTAGATTTTCAATTAACCTCTATATATATATGATACTTTTTTTTCTTTTTGTTGAATATATATGAAACTTATATATACAGTTATGCTGTCATATATATGCATGCACGCATATTGTGATATTGATGTTTTGATCGAATTACATATTATCACCAGATATATTCAGTAGATTAAATGTAATTAACCGGAAAGCATATTGTAGCGTAAAATTATGTATGTTAGCATTCTAAACGCATATATCCTTTTGCACAATGGAAGCATATCTTGATATCTACTTTACGCATTTGGCAAATTTAAAAACAGATGCGATGTGTCTCTTATTCTCATCACCAATATTCTCTGTACTTTTCTTTAATAATGATCATGAATCGTCGATTTTCAATGATCAGAGCAAGCTAGAAGATCAGCGATGGAAGATTAATGCAACCAGCTGTCCACGTTCTTTGGCTTCTTCTTGAAGAGTTTTAAAGAGACTAATTCTCCTCTTGATCCACAAAGTTGAAAAATCCAGAATAACATTTAACTTTTTTCAAGGTAATTTTTCAATATTTCAATGTTATATAATGCAATTTTCAGTTATTTTTATGTAAAATTATGAATCTAATTATTATTATTATTATTATTATATATATATATATTTTATCAAACAAGTTTTTGTTTTAAAAATAAAAATAAAACTTCAAAATTAAAAATTAATAATGAATGTGTTAACAAATGACACATAAATATATATTGATAATAAAATTTGATACACCTACAACCTCACACACAAAATTTATTACAATAGTTTTTTCCTCTCACAATAACACAAAGTGTTACAACACACTAAATTTTCTCTCTCACAATGATCAATTGCTCTGGTTCCTTTTCTTTTCTTTTCTTTTTTTTTTTCTCTCAAGAGCTACGGCTCTATTTCGTATATTTTCTAATCACACTATCAACATGAAGACATATTATTTTTCCTTTTACCATTTAACTAATCAATTGCTTTCTCATAAAGCTTTTAATTTACAGCCACAAAAAACTTATTTACTGTTCATGTCAAAATTACTCATGAAGTATTTTAATACCAACCACAAATTCTTCTCCTTCTGCCCAAGTAGAAGAATTAAGAGTTTGATTGCTACAACTAAGAAATTTAACTCACCTTAACCAATCAAAATATACTAACATGTTAGCCAGTAAGTTGACTTGTTGACTTAATCAAGGAGGGGGTTTGCATCTTCTAACATTGGAAGCGTTCCAGATCTACGTACAGAGCCATACAGAGCAGCCTTAGAAGGAGATTGGGAAAGAATGAGAGGATCTATGAGGGGGTTTGCATCTTCTAACATGGGAAGCGTTCCAGATCTAGGTACAGAGCCATACAGAGCAGCCTTAGAAGGAGATTGGGAAAGAATGAAGAGGTTCTATGCAAATAACAGAGAAGCAGTGTTTTATCCTCTCACACTCGATGGTGACAACCCATTCCATATAGCTGTTTATAGTGGATCTAAGAGCCCGCTTGAAGAATTGCTTCAGATGTTCCCAAACGGGCCGATTGCAAAAATCAATGATAAGGGACTCACACCCCTTCACGAGGCTGGTGCTATTGGAAATATGGAAGCAGCTCAAGTGTTGGTGCGTTGGTCCCAGGAGCAGCTTGAGACTAGAAATGCTATAGGAGAGACTCCAATGTTTAGAGCTGCTGCATTTGGTATGACAGAAATGGTCAAGTATTTGGCTTCCGAAGTTCGAAGCCGCCAAGGCAATATGCAAATTCAGCGCATCAGATATGATAATACCTCCATTCTTCATAGTGCCATCCATGGCCAACACTTCGGTCCATCTCTTATCTCTCTATCTCTATCAAACTATAGGGCGCTTTTAATCTCAAACTGAAAAAAAAGTGTTATTTTCTTGTGTGTTGGTCCAAAATAGTACTCTGTTAAGATCGACATGCTTCTTCTAATTTCAAGCTTCTAAAATATATGCATGGTATGCTAATTAACTACCATGGTATGCTAATTAAGATTAGAGATGGTGTGCATGGTATGCTAATTAGTAATAGATAATGTATGGGTTTTTAAAACAGAGACAGCATTGTGGTTACTTATACATGATGAAACTTTGGGAGATCTCATGGATAATAAAGGCAGAACATGTCTTCAGCTACTGGCAATCATGCCATCGGCTTTCAAGAGTGGATACACCATGGGCAAATTTGCATCATTTATCGATTTCTGTAAGTTTAAAGCTTATAGTAATTCCCCTCTTTTAAGAAATAATAATAATAATAATTAATCTAAAATTTTCCATGTTTTATATATTAACAGATCTTCCAAGTAATGAACAGGATGACAAAGATAACGAAATGAATTTAAGGCAACGGAACGATTTGGAGAGCGGATGGGGTGTAAATCACCTCTCTCAATCTTGGTTTTTGAGCTTCAAAAGAGGTAATTAATGGAAAGCATGTATAGCTGCCAACACGGTTGGTTATTATTTTTATTCCTCACGCTTAACCTCCTCTTTTTTTTTTTACCTGTTCCTCGGACAAATCTTTTGTAATTTTTTTACTTTTGTTTACCTGAATTATTCGCTTCTATAGTATATACATCAAAGTATTTTATATCAACAGACAAATTATACATAGCTAGCTGATCCTGTTGCCCAAATTGCAGCAATCACAAAGATGTACTCTGGCTTGTGGACGTGCCTAGCTGCTGGTATATGTTCTAACTTTACTTTAATTTCACTTACGTACATACATGCATGCATGCATACATACATACATACATACATACATGTATATATATATATTCTAAAATAAAAATTGTCACTAATAATATGTTATTAATGACAAATCTTACATTCTTTGTCATTGATATTTTATTTTTAATGACAATTTTTATTTTCTTAAAATAAAAATTTCGTTATTGTAGAAGTAATATATATATATATATATATATATATGTATCAATTTGCATTCATGTATATGTGTTTCTAGTTAGCATTTATTTCATGCTCTATTTACGACATTTATTTCATGAAAAATGCTATATATCATCAGTGGTGACTGTCACCATCCTATATAGCAATGATTTTATGTTTAGATGATATTAAACATATTTATTATAAGTCCATAAAATCTACTGCCACATAGGATGATGACAGTCACCACTGGTGACATATATAGCTGGACTCTTATTTCATACTTAATCCCCTCTATTATCTGAAGACCATAAATATTTTTGGATGCTTGTTAGCTTAATTAATTCTTTATAAATTAGACAAGATTAGTACTCAAATTAATATACACACATATATACATATATATATATATATAGGGATTGAGAGAAATTTATGTGTTTAGTCAATTGGAAGTTTATAATCATTGTAATATTTGAATATACTATGTTTTAATTAATTATAAATTACTTCTTGAAAGGCGTTAATTAAACAGCCCTTGATTAGAAAGTTGAAGTGCATTAATTTCTATCCAATTCTAAATTAATTAAATCTTTTTGAACAAATTGCTATTACCTTGGGATATAGGATGGCCATTGATAGGCAAAATCCAAAACAAAAAGAAGAAGCACGAATCAACTTGGAAACTTGCAAAGCTGCTCATAAAGAAAGACAGATCATGGGAGAATACTCATATAAAACCAGATATAGGAATCATTTCGTTTGGAGAAACAGAAAGAAGTGGAGCAGAGGAAGCAGTACGCGTAGTAGAAAAGAATGAAGAAGATGATAAAGAGGAAAAAGATGATAATAATCCTCCACCATTTCCTACAACACCGTTGCTTATAGCAACTAGCACAGGTATAGAAGAGATTGTTAATGGGATACTCAAAGAGTATCCTCAGGCAGTAGAGCATGTCAGTGACAAGGGACACAATATTATGCACGTCGCCATTAGGCACCGCCAGAGGAATATTTTCGAACATGTAAGGAAGATGAAGATTCCGATGGCGAGGTTGGCTAGGAAAGTCGATGACAATGGCTATACCTTATTGCACCATGTTTCTGACATGACCCATTATTCTGGTGGAGGCTTGCCTAATCCTGCTCTTAAATTGCAAGATGAATTGAGATGGTTTGAGGTATATTTATATTTATGTGGCTAATTACTCCTTATACTATAGTATATATATAATATATTTGACAAATTTGGTATATACACTGTACCGAAATTTTGCTCTATATTGGTCAATAATGTTAATATTGTGTCAAACGTGGTGCAGCAAGTGCAGAAAATAATTCCATCCCATTACGCCATGAACCACAACAAAGATGGTCAAACGGCCCGAGACTTTTTCGAGCAGTCTCATGAAGAGCTTCTCAAAGAGGCTCAAAACTGGCTGAAGCGAACATCGGAATCGTGCTCGGTAATCGCGGTGCTGATTGCCACCGTCGCCTTCACCGTGGCCTATACAGTTCCAGGAGGTTCGAATCAGTTTACCGGCCTTCCGATACTCCTTCACGATCCTTTCTTCGCGGTTTTCACAGTCATGGACGTTGTCTCCCTGGTCTGCTCTCTCACGTCCGTGGTCATGTTCATCTCCATCCTCTCCTCTCCCTTACGGCTTCAAGATTTCTGCAACTCTCTCCCCCGAAAGCTTACGCTGGCCTTCACCTTTCTGTTCCTCGCGGTGGCCTCCACGATGCTGGCTTTCTCGGCCACTGTCCTTCTGATCGTTCATAAAAAGATGAGGTGGACCACGCCAGTCGTCTATGGCGTGGCTTTTGTTCCGGTCACAGTCTTCGCGCTCTTGCAATTCCCTCTCTACGTAGCGCTTATGGGGACGCTCAAGTCCTCTCTAAGATTAATCAAAAAGTCTCTTCCTTTGAATTTTCTTGCACCCTTGTTTTGCAAGAATCAGTGAAACAGATGGCAGACTCTCATTGGTGAGTCTTTTTTTTTTTGTTTTTTATAAAGGGTTTTATTGAAATCCTTAGAAAATATTACTTACTTTTTGTTATATTAAATATTATTGATCAGTTATATACCATAATACTTATTATAAAAAAATATTTATCGTCGTAGATAAATATTATTTATCATGGATAAAATATTATACATAATAAATTAATATTATTTATTATAGACTAATATTATTCATTATGAAAAAAATATTATTTATTATAGATAAATATTATCTAAAAATAAAAAATTTATACCATAAAATTTTTTAAAATTTCACTATAGTTTAATCATGTCAAAAGAGCCGCAATACCAATTTACCATTGATTTTAATTTGAAAATAATCTCTTGACTGTTCATGTGCATGCCAAATTTTTTTTCACCTTAATTAGAATTACTATCGTGTGACTTGGATTTATGAATTGGGTATTGTGCTCAAAACNATATATATATATATATATATATATATGTATCAATTTGCATTCATGTATATGTGTTTCTAGTTAGCATTTATTTCATGCTCTATTTACGACATTTATTTCATGAAAAATGCTATATATCATCAGTGGTGACTGTCACCATCCTATATAGCAATGATTTTATGTTTAGATGATATTAAACATATTTATTATAAGTCCATAAAATCTACTGCCACATAGGATGATGACAGTCACCACTGGTGACATATATAGCTGGACTCTTATTTCATACTTAATCCCCTCTATTATCTGAAGACCATAAATATTTTTGGATGCTTGTTAGCTTAATTAATTCTTTATAAATTAGACAAGATTAGTACTCAAATTAATATACACACATATATACATATATATATATATATAGGGATTGAGAGAAATTTATGTGTTTAGTCAATTGGAAGTTTATAATCATTGTAATATTTGAATATACTATGTTTTAATTAATTATAAATTACTTCTTGAAAGGCGTTAATTAAACAGCCCTTGATTAGAAAGTTGAAGTGCATTAATTTCTATCCAATTCTAAATTAATTAAATCTTTTTGAACAAATTGCTATTACCTTGGGATATAGGATGGCCATTGATAGGCAAAATCCAAAACAAAAAGAAGAAGCACGAATCAACTTGGAAACTTGCAAAGCTGCTCATAAAGAAAGACAGATCATGGGAGAATACTCATATAAAACCAGATATAGGAATAATTTCGTTTGGAGAAACAGAAAGAAGTGGAGCAGAGGAAGCAGTACGCGTAGTAGAAAAGAATGAAGAAGATGATAAAGAGGAAAAAGATGATAATAATTCTCCACCATTTCCTACAACACCGTTGCTTATAGCAACTAGCACAGGTATAGAAGAGATTGTTAATGGGATACTCAAAGAGTATCCTCAGGCAGTAGAGCATGTCAGTGACAAGGGACACAATATTATGCACGTCGCCATTAGGCACCGCCAGAGGAATATTTTCGAACATGTAAGGAAGATGAAGATTCCGATGGCGAGGTTGGCTAGGAAAGTCGATGACAATGGCTATACCTTATTGCACCATGTTTCTGACATGACCCATTATTCTGGTGGAGGCTTGCCTAATCCTGCTCTTAAATTGCAAGATGAATTGAGATGGTTTGAGGTATATTTATATTTATGTGGCTAATTACTCCTTATACTATAGTATATATATAATATATTTGACAAATTTGGTATATACACTGTACCGANTTTTTTTTCCTCTCTGTGTGTTAGTGTTGGATGGGCCAGGGGCTGCTGTTTTAACAGGGAATAATGTGAAAAGGAGTTCAAACTCTAGTGGAGAACTGAACTCAAACTATACTAAAATGAGTAGCATGTATAATTTAGTATAATTTATTTGTTATTAAGTTCTGTAATGGCATGTATCATTCAATGGTGAATGCGTGAATGATTTAGCTATAATGGGTAGCATGTATAAAAATTTGATAACACTGTAAATAAAAAAATGATAATGTATAATAATTTAGTTAGAATGGGTAGCATGTGCAATTTTTATTGAAATTCCTTTGTAGAGCAATTAATTTATACTCATTTAATGATTTTCAGAAATTGAAGCTTATTTTTGCAACATATCATATGATAGCGAACCACAATATTATACTTCACAAGTTGCAGATGAGATAAAACCAAAGGTTATTTAGAGATTTTCAACAGTTGAAGAGGCTTTCGATTTTTATAATGCATATGCAAGAAAGTTGTAGATTTAGTGCAAGAGTTAACAATAGCAAAAGAAAAAAAGGTGAGTTAGTGTAGAAACAATTTGTTTGCTTTAAGGAAGGGCAGACAAATGACTATTATGAAAAGAGGCAAATTGGATCGAAATGGGTTGTTAGTCTTTTCATGGAAGAGCATAATTTTGCTACTCCAAATAAAGTTTATTTGTTAAGGTCACATAGGAATGTGTCAGTTGCAAAAAGAGTTTTGATCCAACAGTTAGCAACAGCTAATATCCCAACTTGTCAACGAATGAGAGTAATGGAGAAGTGGAGTGATATGAGCACACCATGTAGAGTAATTTATTGAAAGCTTCAACGGTAGTTGAGTGCCATTGATAGCAACCAGGGATTTACCAGAGGTATGAGTAATGTTATTAGCGCCAGATGAAGCCATAGGTTTTGAAGAAAAGAAATAGAGAAAATGAAAAAAAAAATATGGATCAATGCTTCTGATACCATGTAAAAGTTTGAATAACATAAGAAATTTGAGAAATAAAACCTTGAGTTTCATTTGTTCATTGATGATATTAATAGATACAAAGTATGAGATCAGTTACAAGATCCTATAAACAAGATAATACAAATTCAAATATTTAAAACTAATAGATACATCAAATAATATTTGAACTACTATCCTTTATCATATCCGGTTTTGATGCTTGGATCAGTAGCCTTAACAGGTTTGAATTTCATTCAAACTCAGCGCTTAACTTTTACAAAAACAATGGTCTTGTGAACAACAATTTACGCTAAAAAAACTAGATTTAATTAGGCCTTTTGTTCGGCTCAAGAAAACACATACACGTCCCCGATACATATGACATTAGCATGCAAACGTCAACTATGACTGAATCAATACATCTATTAATACAGCCACCAGTGACATATAAAAGTATATATGGCATGATTACACCACAAGGCCTTGTAAAATATGTCCATAATTTCAATCATTTTCTTTTAAATTTTATATTTTCCTTATAAGGATGGTAGAATACAAAATCATGCAAGTGAATTACTCAAAGTTCAGAAATCTAAACAAAAAGTAAGGACGTGCTAGATTTTGGTTGATCTGCTTCCGTTGATATACGTTGAAATTTTATATTTGACTTTGCATGAACACCAATAGAATGTTTGGCATGCATGTCGTTTTAGGTGTTATTAGTATTGAATAATGTTATGTCATGTCCTTAAATCCTATAATTTAGGAGTTTATGTAGAGGTGTATAGAATTCTATTTGCTTTTAGTGGTGTCGGATCCTGACAAAATATAGTTCTGTCAAGTTCCACTTTTACTTGTATCGTAGTTTTGCACCTTGGGTTTTGAAGTCTCAATTGGTATGTGATTCTAACTTGTGGATGTGTCTAATACAAGTGTCCATAATTTCAATCACTTTCTTATAATTTTGTATATTTTCTTTATGAGGATGGTAAAATACAAAATCATGTAAGTAAAAATTGCTCAAAGTTCAAAAATCTAAACTAAATGTAAGGACGTGCTAGATTTTGGTTGATCTGCTTCCGCTGAATTCTGGAAGTTCAATCTGTCAACAATACACGTGCCATTTCTCTCTATTATTTAAAAAGCCACCTACGTGCAAAAAGCATGGGTCTAGTAAAAGGTGATTTCTTATATCCTCTTCTACGCTTTATCTTTCTCTTATCCTTTTCTGTACTCAAAATAAGGTAGAATTTTTGAAACCAACCAGTAAGAAGCCAATTGTGGTTTCATTGATATTTATGTTATAACAATTGAAAAAAATATATGCTGATTATCTTTGTGCTTCTTTTTATTTGAAGCTAACCTTAATGGTGTTTGGCGGTGGAAGACCCATTTCCTTGCATGTTAAAAGATAAAACCATATAAAATTTAGAGATGAAGAGTATAATCCTTGTTGATCATGTATAAAGGGATCCTCTTAGAGCTGACATTGTCTTCCCTTTAATAATCATATTTCTACAGCTGCTCAGAGTGAAGATAGAAAACAATACGAGTATAGAAGTGAGAGTTCGTTATTTTCCTTACATGTCTGGCATAGAGTTTTGCTATTAGAAACCAACTTAAAAATGGTAACTTAATGATTCATGAAAAAGTTTAATCGTATCTTAATGAATTTGTTAGGAACTGAAAGGCATGTTGTATAACCTGAGAAAATTAATTCTTTTTCGTACTTTTTACTTTCTTTCCTTTGAATCCTTGATGTGCCCCAAATACTCTTTAATTCCTAGCACAGACGATTATCTAAAATGGGAACTTTGTTTTGAAACTTCCTCTGTATTTTCTGGGCGATTTTAATTGTCATTCAACCAAAGGTCTGGCCAAATGTAGATCCTACTTCCTTTGCTTCTGAAAACTGAATGAAAAAGCTACACATTGCTGGTGAAGCTGGATCTCCCTTTATTGTACTGATACTTATAAATTTTCAAGCACATCTAATACTCATTGCTTACTCTTGAGTAATTGTCTGATACACCTTGGCTATGAGTACTGCATTTTCTCATATATAATTGTAGTATACATGTGAATGGAGATGTTGGATCCATTAATAACATATATTTTTTATTTAATGAAATGCACTGTTACACTATAAATAGTAGAAAATTTCCAAATGAAAAAGAAGACACACACACACACCCCCACACCCACACCCACACCCACACCCACACACCCCACACAGAGACAGAGATATAAATAATGTTATAAAAGAAGATATATGCACATCTTTGTGTGTGTGCCATAATAAAGGTATGCTTTCGTGGAGAATTTCACAGTTTGTGCATTCATATTGTATTCATATACCATAACTTGCTATGTACTTACAAAGTTTGCAGTTACAATGGTTTCGAAGCAAATAAATTTACTGTGGCTGCTTTGTTAACTAGAAAGTCTTGTAAGATAAAAGTTCTTAATTTTTTCTGTCCTTGTAACTTAATATTGACCTTGTCTATCAGCTCAACACAAGACACAGCTAGTTCTTGAGGGTGCTTTAATATTTACTATTTTGTTCTGAATAATTGTCAGTTTTGTGACTTAGTGGTAATTTAAATCAGTAGTTGATAGAAGTTGGGATGTTGCAGGCCTTAATTATATCTTCTTGTGAAATGTGGACATTCATCTAGATCAAGGTTCTGTTGGGTTAAGGCTTATTTAAGTTTAGTCTTGTGAATCAAGTTTAACAAATGTAGATAAAGAAAGAAGGTGAAACCAAATTCTGAAATTCATCTTATACAGGGGATGTAAATAGAAGTGGTATGAGTATTCATGTTTGGTCTGCCTGGCTATTTTTGAACTCCAAGTTTTCCAACGGGATGATGATTTTTGTTTAGCTGTCAGTGATATCAGATAGAAATTGAATATTTGTAGTTGTTGGACATTATTAACGAAGCTTGTTCATAGCAGCTTTGAAGCCATGCTGGGTCCTGGGGTAATATTAATAGAAGTTGAACAATGCTGCCGGTTTAGAGGTCTTGTTATTGTATTAGCTAGGCTGTTGGTATTTGGCTTCTACACTTCTCTATATGGAATGGTTCTTTTTGTTTGGACTGTTGAGGCTTTACAAGTATTAAGGTTTCTGTGCGCAAAGATTAGACACACCTATAATGCTTTGTATGTATCATAGAGGAAAGAATAGGGGGGGAAATTTATTTACTTTTTGCTTGTGGATTGCATTTTATGCTTTTGTCGCCGAGGTGGTAGCTAAGCAGTAATTAATGATGAGAAATGTTTGTGTTTATAACTTACAACAGAAGCATAATGGTTGCTATTAAATAAAATTTGTTTCTTACCCAATGTGTGTTGGTCCGGCTTATATTCTTCAAATATGGAGTTTCAAGTTCGAGTTTCCATGTGAATGAAAAAGATACCGCTGAGAGAGCTCTTCCTAGTTAGGCTCAACTATAGCTCGAACAAGATTATAGTTAGTTATGTTGGTGATATTCGTGGATAAATTAATAATAATAATAATAATAATAATAATAATAATAATAATAATAAAAACTTGTTTCTTACTTGCACTGGCGTGGCATGTTCTCAAGGATGTACAGAGTTAATTTAGCTTCACCGTTGTTTGAGGTTTTGTTCAAACTAATTTCCTTTTCTTTTCTTTTTTTTGATCAAAAACTAATTTCCTTGGATGGCTAGATATAATTATAGGAAATCAATTTTCCAGTACCATATTTGAGAATTTAAATATATATATGCTTCACTTCGTTGAGTGTTAAATGTTTCTGAAAAAACTTTTTTTCTTTTGGATATTTCATTCTAGATAAAGAATAGAATTCTGCCTTCTTGACGAGTCATAAAGAACAGAATTCTGATTCGAAAGGCGTCCTAAAGATGTATATCAACCTAGCTCTTTTTATTTTTATTTTATTTTATAATAATATCAACCTAGCTCTTGCACCTATAGATACGATGGAAGTTTATGAAATTATCTCTGCATGCATGTACATATAATATTTACATATATTTTCGAAAAATATATATAATATTTATATAAGATGCAGTTAGATCATTATATATAGTAAATATATCTTCTAAAGCAAATCATGTTATCCTTATTGATTGCTATAAGAAGAAATAAATTATTAATCATATTTAAAAAAATATTCAATTAGCCATTTATAACTGTTATGGGTTGGCTGACTTGGCTCTGCCTATTGAATTTATATGGCATAGGAGGTGGAAGCCTTTGGTGCTTATGTAGCGTAAAATGTTTATTTGATAAATAGTGAAGCTACAATTAGTCTCTGATTCTATTCAGTAAAATTAAATCTAGCTAAAATACAAAAAATCGAAAAAAAAAAATTGACGAGAAGACAGAACCATACGAAGGCAGATTCATCAAATCAAAGATCAAATAGCTCTTCCACCGTATGTTTCCAATGTGCCGATTTTGTGTATATATTTGCTATTATTCTCCGTACCTCAATTATTCCTTTAATTTATACAATTTCTATGAAGGTCTCTTCAATCTTCCATTCTATAATATATAATCAACTTTTTGATTTTTTATTATATTTTGTATCAAAGTATATAAAACAA
>QANX01005123.1:180599-210350 GCA_003254975.1 Ochetophila trinervis | reverse complement strand
TATTTTTAATTTTTTTTTACCTAATAGTTCTAAATGTTATAAAATTTAAAACTTATAAAGTCTAACAAATATATTTTATAACAAATCTCTCCTAATGATACATCATCTGATTCATACCACTATATCTTATCATGAATACTTGACTCTTCTTTTGCACACTGAAATTGCCAAGTAAATTATATGTCACTGACCACAATAATTGGTACGATGTCACAAGGCACTAGTTGGGAAAGTATATACCTCGATATATATAAACAAATTATATATATTTTGTTTATATATATTTTTTTGGGTGAGAAGAGAAAGCTAGTGCTTTTCAAATATGGTGCTTGTGGTTATCAGGGTACTTAATAAGAAAAAGCAGATAGAAAAATTATTTTCCATAATAGTAAAGAATTTTATAATTAATATCTTGTGAGGAAGAGTCATTTCTAGAGAAGTCATTCTATTGTTGGGATCCATAGAGCTCTACCTTTATAGCATCCCCACAATTCAGAACTGTCATCTCTCTATAATTTCCACTTTCCCACTTCCCTCTCTTTCCCTTTTCATTTTCTTCTTTCAGGCCCCTACTTGCACTTCTATTTTCTCTACCAAACGCAAGATAGAGTGACATAATCTCAACCATGAATATCAAAGATACGTTCACATACACATGGTTCAGTCTTAGATGACTCAGAATGGTGATCAGAAATTTCAGTGCACAGCAATTATTCAAAGCCTGAGAGACCTTTCATGATAAGGTTGAAAAAACCATAGCAATTGGGCAAAGCTAGGTCTCCTACTTGCTCCATTGTTTTTGTTGAACAGTAAAGGAGTTTCATATAATCATATCAAGAGGCCAGCATTTGCCTTGTAAAGAATCTCAACTCATTTCCATACGTTTCTATCACACACAATATCAATACCCTCTTGGGTGTGTGTTATCCCAGAGAGTCAAGATCGATTATCATGAAAATATTCTTTTTCCTAAAAGTAAAAAATAAAAAATTTCCACAAGGTCCACATGAAAATCACGTGCTACAGGCTCCACATGACTCCCTTCCTAGCCATTCATGCAGCAGTCTTTACTTGCTAATATTAATATCTTTGATGTTAACATGATATCGCATTCACTGCACCCTATATATGTTCCCTTCCAACATATCCTAAAAGCCACTAGCTTCTTTTATATACCATATGACAAATTAGTTTATCAAATACTAATTTCTATACCAAAGTTATACTTTATAAATTTGTTAACGATTAGTGTACTGTTGTGGTTTCATTTAGTCTGTATTAGTATATATAAGATTATACCTAACAAAAACTCAAGAATGCGATAATTATGCAGAATTATTGAAGGTAGACTAAAAAATTATTTTAAAAAAGAAGAAGATAAGTAAGTAGGACCCCATCATCTGACTCCCCTCACACTCAGCTGAAACAGCAAGCAAAACCAGTAGGGGCCAACCCCGGCGATTGCTCTCTAGCCGAAACACTGTTCCCTTTATTGTACAAATCCTGACACCCGTAATATATATACAAAAATAAAGTATATGCTGCAGTCACCTTAAAAACCAATCTCATACAGAGAAGCCCATCAATACAATCCCTGACATTGAAGCAGTGTGTATGACTCACTTTACTTGAAATAGAAATACCAACCCTAAAAAACAAGTAGGAAATAGGTAAGAAATTTTAAACTTATAAATAGACATGTCAAAAAAAATATTATTCTACTTTTCTTTCTCTTCTTTTATAAAAAAAGAAAAAAAGAAAAAAAAAAAAGGTCTCTCTACTTTTGAAACCTGAATTGGACTTGTATGCATAGGCAAGTAAGCTAGTAGACAGTCTATATATACATACATGGAGAGACTGTTTTTGACTATGTCGCTCGAAACCTCCTCTTTAAATTCTAATCTCTACCTTTAGTTTTCCTTAGCCTCTTCTACATTTGTGCTTTCCAACCCCAAACAACACCAATTACAATTTCTCTCTAGCTTTCTCTCTCTCTATCGTTCTCTTTTTTCTCCCCTCTCCATATCTAAAACCTATCCTTCTGGATAAATGGTGTCTCCTCTTTACAGCTTCCTCAAACAGAACAACATTATTTACCTCAAACTTTTTATGATTCTATTCATGAGTTGCATACCCGACAGAACCAACCTATGTTCCAACAGAATTTTAGCAGCAATACCACCTGATCATCATTTAGACTCTTCTGATAATAATACCCTTTTGTCTTTGGAAACACTGAGCCTAGATGGCTACTTGAGCTTTCATAACAATAACCATGCAGCTAAGGACTTTGGCAATATATACCATTTTTTTCCATTAGCAGTTCTGCATCCGAAATCCGTTTCCGATATCTCCTCCACCATAAAATATGTCTTCGAAATGGGTTCTGGTTCAGACCTAACAGTTGCTGCTAGAGGCCATGGCCATTCCGTCCAAGGTCAAGCACAAGCCCACCAAGGCATAGTTATCAACATGGAGTCGCTTGAAGAAGCAGGAATGCAAGTCTATGCTGGGGAGCTTCCTTATGCAGATGTTTCAGGTGGCCATTTGTGGATAAACATTCTGCATGAGACGCTTAAATATGGGCTTGCACCAAAATCTTGGACTGATTACCTCTATCTCACTGTGGGTGGGACTTTATCTAATGCTGGTATTAGTGGACAGGCATTCAGGCATGGACCTCAGATCAATAACGTTTATCAGCTCGAGGTTGTCACTGGTATGTTGAAGAAAACCTTTTTATTTTAGTTCCAGATATTCAAGCTATATATATGCACAGAACTCAATCATTTCGCAAAAAAAGGCAAATCCATACCTCTGTTACACTAACACGTTAAGAAAAAGAAATGGGTTTGGAGGAAAAGAAAATGCTAAGGCTTTGTGGAACAAAATTTAAATGTGAAAAATTTGAACTTTTTTGGTTGCAGGAAAGGGAGAGGTTGTTACCTGTTCAGAGAACCAAAATGCTGATCTCTTTTATGGTGTTCTAGGAGGGCTTGGACAGTTTGGCATCATTACTCGGGCTAGAATTTCCCTCGAACCGGCACCAAAGATGGTAAAATTTTAATTACATCCCATGAAGAAAGGTTCAGTGAAGTACTGACTGACTTCCCGGGCAGTATAACATTGATATCTAATAAGCTCACCATCTTTGACAGGTGAAATGGATTCGAGTTCTGTACTCGGACTTCTCATTGTTTTCCAAAGACCAAGAATATCTAATATCATCACAAAATTCGTTCGACTACATTGAAGGTTTCGTGATGATAAACAGAACAGGTTTGCTCAATAATTGGAGATCTTCCTTCGATCCCAAAGACCCACTTCAAGCGAGCCAATTTAGCTCGGATGGAAGAACTCTGTACTGCTTAGAAATGGCCAAAAATGTTTACCAAGATGATCATACCGATATTATAAACCAGGTGAGAAATCCCCAACAAAAATGAAATAATATTTTCCACTTTTTAACTCAGCCAATTACGAACAGACATAAGAGGATTCTCATAAAAAAAAAACCTCAATATTGTAATGCAGAAGACAGAAAGCTTGCTGTCAGAGTTGAGTTTCATTCCATCCACTCTCTTCCTTTCTCAAGTCTCTTACGTTGAATTTCTAGACAGAGTGCATGTATCACAAAAGAAACTCCGAGCAAAAGGGTTATGGGAAGTTCATCATCCATGGCTGAACCTTTTCGTCCCAAAGAGCAAGATACTTGGCTTCAATGAGGAGGTGTTTGGCAACATTCTTTCAAATGCTACCAATGGTCCTATCATCATCTTCCCAGTGAACACATCCAAGTACTTTAGTTTTATAAACCCTTTAATCATTTGTATAGTATATTTATATATAATGTTCAGAATTTTATATTATAAGCAACATGACCGTAATTAATCCATACAGGTGGAGCAATAAAACCTCTTTGGTTACCCCAGATGAAGACATGATCTACTTGGTGGCATTCCTATCCTCTGCAGTCCCATCTTCTACAGGGAAAGATGGGCTACAACATGTTTTGAATCAAAACCAAAAGATTCTAGATTGCTGTTCCAAAAATCCTCTTGGTATTAAGCAATACCTGCCCCATTACAGCACTCAGGAAGAATGGAAAGCTCACTTTGGCCCTAAATGGCAAGCTTTTTTACAGAGAAAAGCAACCTATGACCCTTTGGCAATCCTTGCCCCTGGACACAAAATCTTCAAAAAGGCAAAGCCCCTGTTATGACAACGGCAAGCCACAATAGGTAGCCTTGGGGGTTGGACAACTGTAAATTAATGGATGGTCGAGTCAAAAGAATGTTGTTGGGTCTCCACGTCAAATATTATAAGCATAAAATAAGAACCCGTTGGCTATTGAGACAATTTTTCTTGTTGAGACTTGAGAGCTTGGGAATAATGGAAAAATATACAACCAAACATCATGATGTAAAAATAGGCTTTAAATATTAGAAATGGCCAAGGTCTTTTTCTCAAATATATTATGGAAAAAGTTTTCCCACTTTCAGTTTTTAAAGTCGGTTCCATGTATAACGTATTTCCATCAATTCCCCTTCAAAGACACCACTCAATGTAAAAAGAAAGACGAAAAATTGTTTAATAAAATATGTCTGAACTGTATAGTAGTATGAACATACCTCAAAGCTCTCAAAGTAACAAAAGTCTACTTTTAGAAGACTATATCCTACTGTTAATAATGATTTAACTATTTTGTTTCCGATGATCCTGTCCAACCAAGCCCTGGTCTGCATATTTCACCCTGTGGTTCCTCGTATTCTCGAGCATCACGGATAGTAGCTTCAAAATCTGTAGAATCACTTGCAACAGGAAGAAAACTACTAATATCATCTCTAGCTCCAAATCCTCCTGCCCGAATAACATCATCAGCAGTTATTGAAGCCTCCATGTTTACTTCCCCAGTATCTCCAGGATGTGTATTTCGGGGAATGTTTTCTCCTACTTTCCAGTCAACAACCTTACCTAAATTACTGTTATCTGGAGAACTTAAAACCGGTTTCAAAACCTCCTTCGCATCAATCTCCGGATGAGTGGATTTAGCTCCATCTCTGAGCTTGTTTTCATTCATACCTGGTGGTTCAAAAACTTAGACAATCACAACTTTCAAAAAAGAAATACAAGTAAAGGTCTGTCTTTTGATGAATCAGTTACTCAACAAAGCATTGAAAAGAGGGGGAAATACGAACAAGAAAGATTAATATAATTCCAACTAATTATGTAATTCAAATTAAACGGCAGTTTGTATGCAGAAATAAGATTACAAAGCTAAAACAACACATAATGTTGTAAATTGTAATTCTTGTCTAAAGTATCAAGTACCTTAGGATGGCCACTACTCTAGAAGTAACAAAAAGTCTGTAGCATTTCAAGTTAGAAACTAGAACAGAAGGACCAAAGAGTCAAGGGTGATATCAAATGCTTATACTTTTTTCCTTACGAACTCATCGGATTATTATCATTCACAAGTGTAACTTCAAATCTAAGTTTATTCAAATATGATAAGAAAGAAACCAATCACCTGGAAAATAACTCCTAATCTAACTAGGATGATGTTTATACAGGCAGGATGGACCTTTTTATGGTCCAATCAATGCACTGTACGTCCATAACTTGTAATCAAATTTCAAGATTTTCTGCACTTTGCTTCTATAAAATATGCTTCGCATTAAAATCTCAACAATAAAATTCTTTTCTTTTCCTATGCACCTGGATTATTCCATCTTTGTCACTTGCTAAATTGAAAAAATAAAATCAAAGGGAAAAGGTTGTATTTTTCTTCAACTGCTCAAGAGAAGTACTAGGACCTGCCTGTATCCTCTTATGCAATGTTATATAATTATTAAAATTGTTTCTCTCTGCGTAAGCTCCAGTCGTTTGCAAGCTCCTGTTAGCCACAAACTTGATTAGAGATAAAGTTTAAACTATGCTTTAGATCATAGACGGTTCCCTCATGAGAATGACATATTCAGGGACTGGAGTTGACTAAATAGAGAGAGAAAGACAAAAACAAAACCAAAGAGAGAGATAAATCAGCTCATATTATGTTCATGTTCCCCTCTTTACGCACAAAATGGAAGAACCATCATTAGGAGATTCAAGATAACATCAAATTTTCATCTATTTTGGCTTTTATTTTGCAAAAACAAACAGTGATCCCGCTTTGTGTTTCAGCCAACAAATGTTTTGTCTTTCTTGATGACAAAGAGACCCCCTTAATGAGTCAATGTCACATATAAAGTGACAACTAAGCATTATGTTGATTAATATGTGACCAGGTTAACATTATATCCTTTCATATACATTATCCTTCTAAAACATGTTCGATAGTGGCAATCGTGAAAAAGACTATAAAATGAACTGAAACTTTCAAAGACCAATCACTGCTCCCTATTCACTCACGAAAATTAAATCCAGGGAAAAAGGTGCCTCATGAAAGACATAAGAAATTTTTAAAGAGGCACATTTAATAATTAAAAAACTCAAATTATTTACAATTATGGATGTTAGTCCCCTCTTATCATAACTTCTAGCCCTCTACATTTATTCTAATAGCTATATCAGGTAACTAATGAACTCCACAAAGACTTGTATAGTTGAAGGCAAATTCACTCTAATTAGACTTATATTATAATCAATAGATTACAAATTTTGTACTCTGTGAAATTCAAGACCATATCAGTTAAAAGCTCAAAATAAATTCTTGATGAAGTGTTTGACAAGTTGTAAGTGAGTACCATGCAAATCTTGATCCAAAGTGTAGTCCATGATGAATCGAAATCTTGTGCAAATAAAACACCTCTTTCTTGTACACGTTTTTCTCAATCTTTCTTCCTCGTGCAAATCTTCCAATTCTTGTTCTGAAGGCAGGTATGAAACATTAATGAGTGTTTTCATACAGATAACATACCATGAAATTTATTTTACACGAAATTAAGAAATTTCCTCAGCATCCACTTTAAAAATTGCTAGTAAACCATGTACCACTGCAAATCAATTACAAGCAGAACTAAATTGTGTTTGATCATATCATCAAGGTGTTGCAACTGAAAACCTACATACATATAGTTGTGATTTATCTTCAAGGACTTCTTTTTACGAAATCTTAAAGCCTCTTTTCATTGGAAGTGGCCAAAAGTAAAAATTTTGATTCAATATGGAACTCTTTGGGAATGGAAAAATGACATGAGAATTTTTCATGAGTAACAATTCATACATGGTAAGAATCATGAATTAACACGAGCTTATTGAAGTGACTGTTATAGGGACTACGATATATATCAATTTGTCATTTGCACAGAAATAGAATGGCAAGCTCAATTTTTTTTTTTACAGCAAATCGACATAAAACAAGCTCATCTTAGCAAGGAAAAGTCAAACAAATGACGGACCTGAATTTCTCAATCTAAACTTTCTTATTAATAAGGATAAAGGAGGAACTTATTTATCTCAGAAAGCCCTAAATCAATAATAAATCTCTGTCTTTCATTTTCTTAGATTGGAGAGAGAAGATTGTCATTCTTGAAATTTGAAAGACTTTGCTACTGTATCGTCAGCAAAACATTCTGAACACCACATGATTTAACACAGAAAAATCAGTAATTTTTATACTCATAATCAAATGAAACCAAATTCCAAAACCTAAAACATAACTCCCATTTAAAAGATAAAAAAGAAAAACAAATATATAATAATGGCAAGGAACTCACATTTCCAGCTTTGTTTAGTTGCAAAGAAGAACATGCGAAAAGAACAGAAAGGAAAACCAAAACCTTGACACTTAAACACCAAAACCCACTTGAGCAACCAAACAACAGAATCTATAACCATGGCTAAAATTTCCTCAGGAACCTCTCATACAACAGAGCATGTATATTACATATTTTATACACAAAAAATTTCGAGAGTGAAACAGAGGTTTTACTTGGGAAAGACAAGGAAAAAAAGAGAGCTTTCTTTCCTCACTTCCTGTGCTTGGTTCGGTGGAGTCCCTGTTGCTTTGCCACCTTCTCGGTGTTGTTGGTGCAGAGAATTATGGTGCGCTGTCAGGTTTGAGCTTGACACTGAAAACGTGTCCCCTGTTTCAGACAGCCACGGTTGCATAAGAAAAACAATTAGGTAATCTTGGACCATAAAGTTACACAAAACCAACATATACATCCAATATCTTCAGAACTTTGTTATTTCATGACTACCTACTCATGTAGACCTACATGTGGAACGATGTTATAGGTTTTGTATCCTCCAGACTTTTAGTTCCAGGACCATCTACTTTTCCTCCAGTGCAGGATTTTACACTTTGAAACATTTTTTAGCCAATTCTGGTACAAAATATCGTATGCCAAATGGGAGAAAAATTTGCATATAAAAGTGGTGAGTGACATGTTATGTTTTTTTATCATGTTGTAAATTATAAGCATGGCATATGAAGGGGTTGTATATAAATGTTTTCGCAAATAGAGGCATGACGATTATTTTTAGTTTTATCTCACCCAAATAATATCTTAGAATTTTTTTAATTTCTTTTTAATAAAGTAGTAGTAATATATTAGAAGGATTATTACTTTGAAATTTAGCAAATCGTCACTTTGCTTTCTTGTTTAACAATAATAAATAATATTAAAAGTACTTTTTAATTTATTAACATAGTTGTAGTTTAGATTTAAATAAATAAAATTTTAAAATAAATATAAACTAATTAAATAATATTAATTAATAAATATATTGATAGATTATTTTAAAAGTTTTATCATTTTATAACTTTTTTCTAAAAATCTTAAAACCCAATGATTTTTTTTTGTTAAAGAAATTAATTTTCATTCTATAATTGATATATAATTGAATTTATAAATTTTTTCACCTTGATAAGAGAAAGATATATGAGGAAAAGCTCCACGTCAACAAATTTAAAATTCCACACGAGGACGTAATTTATTCTGTGCGGCTGTGGAAGAGGAGCCAAAAAATCAAGTCGAGCTAGGAAAAAACTAAACTGGTATAAAAATCGCTCTTTTCCGCTCTCTTTCTCTTTCTATCACTCTGTATTTGATTCTGAAACTTCTCAACGAAGCAAAAGAAACCCTGATAATAGATCGTATTTCGTGTTAATTTGTTGTTTAAAATCATTAAACGTGAAGATTTTTCAAAACCAACCGCCTTTTACCATTATTTGAGCTTTGGGCTCGTTTTTAGCAAAAGAAGAAAAAACCTAGTGCTTCTTCCTGAAACCTAAATATTCTCACCCGCTGCCTCGCCGCCAAATGTCGCCGGCGGCGGTGGATGTCCGTTCTCCGATAAGCTCTTCGCAGTCGAAGGCTTCCTCTCTGCAAAACTCTGATTCAATCTCCCACACTTACCCGAGTTCGCCTTTCAATTTCGCTTCTTTATCTTCGGGTTTTGCTGATGCAGGTCAGTGTGGTCCGGATCCTTCTTCTTTTTCTTTCCCGCGATCAGGGTCGGTGGCATCGGGACGGTCGCGGCCCAGGCTCGTAAAGATGAGGAAGAAGTTGGGTGTGAGGTCCAGAACTAGTTCCAGTGAGCTTGGTTCGGGTTTCAACCCGTTTTGTTCGGTAAACGATGGTAACAGTGCGTCGAGTGGTGATAATGGGAATGTGGATTTTGTGTTTGGAGCTAATCAGAGTGGTTCCGATGAGAAAAAATTGGAGAATGGGGAGAAACAATCTGGTGAGAACGCGGGGAAGTTGAGCTCTGATGAGAATGGAAAGTGCAATATTGGGAATGGAACAGAGTCTATGAAGATTGGGAATGTCGGTTTTGCGTTTGGCGATAGGGAAAGTGCTTTGGAATCAAATGTGTGCTGGGAAGATAAACGATCAGCTGGAAAGGCTAAAAATATGGTTCATGATGATAAGGGGAATAAAGAAACCGAATCCAAACCAAAATGTGAGAGTTTTAGCGGCATGGGTTTTGTTTTTGGTTGTAATGGGAGTGGTTTGGCTTCGAATTCAAATGCGGATGAGAGAGAATGTGACAACTTTGCCGAGAAACCGGGCTGTGATAATAGTGGAGAGATCAAATTTGAGAACGTTGCAGAGTCCGGGAAGCATGGAGGTAGGACTTTTGTATTTAAAACTTATGGTGTTGTTGGTTTGGATTCTGCAAACTTAAATTCAGAAAAGGGAGAGTCAACTAAGAGTGTGATGAAACCAGAATGTGGTGCAACTGTTGAGACAGAGACTGATGCTGTATCTCGAGGGCATAATGCCATGAGTTTTCTGTTTGGCTCTCATTCCAGTGATTCTAAGTCTACTTCAAATTTGCAATATGGGGAATTTGGTGAAAATATTGGGCAGTCAGGCTGTTGTGGTAGCATCAATACGGAAGTTGGTAAAGAACCTGAGCTTAAGAAGAATAATGAATCTGGTTTTGTTTTTGGTGCCAGTTGGTCTAACTCTGCAGCAAATTCATGTGAGGAGAAAAGTAAATCCAGTGAAAATCTTGGAAAGCCGGTTTCTAATGTCAGGAGGAAAGTGAAAGTGGGGAGAAAAAGAGGATTTCAGAAAGTGAAAGGTAATATTAATGTAGATTATAGCTTGGATAAGGATAATGATATTAGGGCATTTGTATATGGAAGCAGTAGTAAGACAGCTTCCACTTCGTCTGGGTGCACTGCAGCAGCGGATTGTGACAATGGAATGAAGTCGAATGGTGAAATCTTAAGAAACTGCAGCGGCAATGCAAAGATTCAAATTAATAACTTTCGTTCTGATGCCAGTGGTAAGTGTACATGTATATCTGACAGTAGTGATGAGATAGCTAATGCTTCTAGTGCAGCTTCAGTAGATAAGCTTCCTGATGAGATGAAGAAACTGAACATTGATGATTCGGTGAATGTTGAAGGTGCTGAGAAAATTAAAAAATCATCAAATGATGCTAATGGAAGTTCTGAAACCAATGGGGATAATTTAAAAGGTGGTTCTGTCCATGTTGGGATGACTAGTGGGGGTAATTCTGAAACCATTGGTCAATGCCACTTCTTATTTGGAAATGCTGGTAATGCGGTTGATGCCTCAGGAATTCCTATTTCTGAACCATTTCGGACAGGCCTCGGAGAGAATGTTGATGTTGGCCAGTGTCCTCAATTTCAAGCAGCTTCTGCTCCATCTTCTTTCTCATCGGTTGGTCTTGAGTTCCAACCTCGTGTTTCTAAAGAAGATTTTGTTGGAGGAGTGAAAGACAAGGATAAGAAGTTTACCTGGTCTCCGGATGGTTTGGGGATTCCCTATGTGGATTTTATAGAGTCGCTTTGTGATCCTTCCAGCCTGAAGGAAAATCTATTTCCCGAGTTAAATAAAAAATCAGAACGCAGTGTAAAGAAAAGTACAATTAAGGGAAAAAGATTAAGGAAAACAAAGGGAAAGTTGAAGAAATCTTTAGGTAAGCAATGGCCTGTAAGTGATCAAGTCCCTAAGGAAAGCAGTTCGAAAGAAAATCCAGACTGTCCTGGATGTTACTCTCCAATGGATTTCTCTCCTTACCAGGAAGCTGATGTTTCTGATAAAGACTCGAGGAAAGCTTCGACTCACCAAGACAGGAACTGTCCACCTTGTGCCTCAGGTGCAGCAGTTCCAGATGATCTTAAAGGTGATGATTTGGCTAAACGAGGGGAAGGATTAGATAGCAATGGAGGTGGTCATAAATTTAAGGAGCTAAAAGAGGAGAAGCTTGGGTGTCATGAGGAAATATTATTTAATCATAATTGTTCATCAAATTCTGGTGCTGAATTTGCCTACTGTGATTCCAAAATAGAGCCGGTCTGTACTAGCAATGGTGCTGGTATGGCTTCAGCAGGAGCTAGATTCGATTTTAATTCAGACACAGATAAGCAAGAGAAAAATTCTAGAATGCAGTTCCAATTTTCTTCAGGTTTGGAAGATATGAAGGAGAGCAGTTTTATTTTTTCAGCAACATCTGCAGTACAAGGTAGTCCATCAGCAACAAAGTGTCGATATAAAAGGAAAAGCAGGATTAAAGTCGGTCATGAATGTTTTGTTGTCAATCCAAGTCCAAACATTAAGTTTGGATCCTCATCTGCACAATCTTCCCCCTTTTCAAGCACACCTTCACTTTCAGAAGGAGCAAATAAATCTGAAGCAGGCGAACAGTTCAAGCAAGGATACAATTCTTCCCAATCTGAAAGTTATGAAACCTGTGAAAAGTGGCGAAACAGGTGCTCCTGCTAAAAATCTCTAGTCTGATTTTTATTTATTTATTTCTTATGTGATTTCAGGGATTATTAGTTAGCCATGATATTTTTTAATAGGTTCTACTTCGGAGATTATTCTTATGCTATTTTATATGATTATATTTCTATCAGAGGAAACAATGCTTATAAAGATAAGGATCTTTCAAAAGCTGAGGGGTTTTACACACGGGGGATTATTTCTGTACCTTCAAATGAAAGAACAGGATGCTGCCTAAAGCCTCTTGTTCTTTGCTATAGCAACCGTGCAGTAACTCGGATGTGCCTTGGAAAAATGAAGGAAGCTATAGGGGACTGCATGATGGCTATTGCACTAGATCCAAGCTTTCTCAAAGCTCAAATGAGAGCTGCAAAGTGAGTTTTTTATTTCTACTTTAAAGTAACCAATACAACTTGATTTATCTACTTCAGGATTATCATATCAAAATTTCTTAATGTGTAGCATTTTCTATGCTTTCAAAGAGTAAATAAAAAACCCATATTTTGTGTGATCATTTAGTAAATGTCTACTTGGAGATCAGGTGAATTAGATAGCGAATCTTCTTTCCTAAAGAGAGTACTCTGTTGATTGTACTTGTATATTTCAAGATTCTTTTCTTCATGGCAGTTTGTATATGCTTAAACTTTTTGCATATGTTTCATATATTTTAATTTTTCTATTATTAGACATTGTATGCCTCTAAATATGTTATTTTTCGTCACTCACAGTTGTTATCTAGTTCTGGGGGAAGTAGAAGACGCAATAAAGTATTTTAATAAGTGCTTGGAATCAGGGGCAGGTGTGTGTTTGGATCGGAGGATCATAATAGATGCTGCTGATGGCCTACAAAAGGCTCAGGTACTGCATTTTTTTTCTATCAGATTTTCTCTCTTTCCCTCTTTGTGTGCATTGCATGCATATATATTTACCTCTCTTGGGATAATTATCTCCTCCTCTCCCACTCTTTTCAGACCAAAACCAGATACTAGCGGTTGTTTTTTTTTTTTTATTTTATTTNTTTTTTTTTTTTTTTTTTTTTTAGGTATGGGTTTGTTCATACAGGCGAGGGTAAAAGAAGAATCTCCTTTCTTTTTAGTGTTTCTGTATTAATTAAATTAATGACTTTATGTGGTTTGTTTATTTGCAGAAAGTGGCTGAGTGGACTGAAATTTCCACTAAACTTCTTGAACAGAAAAATCCTGATGCCGCTCTAAGTGCTTTAGAAAGTATTTCTGAGGCCTTGTCAATTAGCTTATATTCAGAAAATTTACTTGAAATGAAAGTAGAGGCACTTCATATGGTTGGTTCTTTGTCAACTTATTAATCCATTTTCTTTGTTTTATGGTCCTTTTTAAATTTCTAATACATAGAATATGGTTATTTGACACGGCTGCATATAAGCAAATTTTATGCCTTAAGTTTTGTTCTCAGCATTGGATTTTCTCTGGGTGACATCTTGCAGTTGAGAAGGCATGAAGAGGCAATTCAGCTGTGTGAGCAGAGCTTATGTTTTGCTGAAAAGAACTTTGTATCAGGGAATGCAGTAACATATATAGATGGTTCTGGAAGTCAGAGCTGCTCACCTGTGAAGCTGTGGAGGTGGTGCCTGACATCCAAGTCATACTTTCATTTGGGAAGACTTGAGGCGGCTCTTGCTTTACTTGATAAGCTGATACTATTTAAGGACAAGTATGCAAACTTATATTCAGAATTACTAATTTAGTGTACTTTCTTTTTTATGGATTTAATTTAAAGCTATAAATGCTAATACTAATCATGCAGGTTTCAAAGTAAAAAATTGGAATCATCGATTTTGTTTGCTGCCACCATACGTGAAATTTTACATCACAAGGTAAAACCTCCATTGCTTTGAGATCAATTTACATTTGGATGCAGGATTAGTAGTTAAACTGCGGAGGCTTAGTCTTAGGTTATCCCTTGGTATTTGTCCCAATTTTTTTCTTCTATTTCTAAATGAATTTTTGTTCTAATATAGTTTTTCCATTTATTTGTTCTCATTAAAATAGACTCTTCATGATGAATGCATTAATTAGGTTTATCATTCTTGTATAACAAAGAATGCAGGCAATGAAGCATTTAAATCAGGAAAACATGCAGAAGCAGTAGAACATTATACTGCTGCTTTATCTAACAATGTTGAATCACGTCCATTTGCGGCAATCTGTTTCTGCAATCGTGCTGCAGCACACCAAGCTCTGGGTCAAATTGCTGATGCCATTGCAGATTGCAGTTTAGCTATTGCCCTTGATGGAAATTATGCAAAGGTATGCCACCGAGTTTTTGTTTGCTGGCAGGCTACATATCTGTGAGGATACTGATTCTTTTGTTCTTTACTGATATGAAGATCTCACGAGTTCTACTTTTGGATATTTCTTAGAACTTTAAGATAGGTCTAAATTATATTGAGGATATTCTTCTAAATATAGATAAATTTTTCAATGCTATTTGAGTACCTAAGCTACGGCCCTTGCACAGGCCGTCTCTAGAAGAGCCACCTTACATGAGATGATTAGAGACTATGCACAGGCGGCTACTGACCTCCAAAGACTCATATCCATTCTCAACAACCAATCTGATGACAAGACCAAAGAGTCTTGCCCTCCAGGTAGATCCACTGGCAGTGCCAAAGAATTAAGGAAAGCTCAATTGCAGTTGTCAGTGATGGAAGAAGAAGCTAAGAAAGGAATCTGCTTGGATTTTTATCTCATTCTGTAAGTTCTTAGTATATCAACTATGGCGAGTTTGAAGGTGTAATTGGGTTAGTTGAGGTTCATGATTTCTAACCATATGATATCATATATTTTGAATAGATGATGCTTATCATTAACCTCAATTACAGGGGAAGTAAACTGTCTGATACACCTTCTGACATCAAGAAGGCATACCGTAAGGCAGCCCTCAAACACCATCCTGACAAGGTTTATTTCTTTTTAGACCTTGCTTTCACAACAAATACATTACTGTTGCTCATCTTACATTTTCATTATTTTTGGGATTCAGGCTGGTCAGTTTCTGGCAAGAAGTGATAGTGGAGATGAGGGGCGGCTCTGGAAGGAAATCTCCCAGGAAGTTTACAAGGATGCAGACAGGCTCTTTAAAATGATTGGAGAGGCATATGCAGTACTTTCCGACCCTGAAAAGGTATGCCATCCCCATGATATTATTTGCAAACTTGGGAGGTTTATATGCATCACTTGGGAGAATCTATATGGCATATGCATCACTCTGGTTTCAGGTGTGGTGTTCGAATATCTGACTATATGATCTGGTTAAGTTTTATTCTGATCTGCCAGTTTTCTGTTAACAGCGTTCAGAATACGACCTTGAGGACATGAGAAAAGCCATGAAGAGAAGCAATGGAAGCAGCACTCAAAGTAGTGCTACGGATTTTCATAGAAGATCTGATACTCCCATGTACCAATATGAGAGAAATGCTTATAGACGGAATGGCAGAGGGAATTGGAAAACATATGGGAATTCATCTGACCGATGGTAATAACCAAGTTGGAAAAGTTATGACAGTATCGTTAATGGCCCAAGTTTCATGTAGGATCATTTGGAATTGATTTGTCACTAATTGTGAGGTATAATCTAGAGCTGTGTGAATACTTGAAAATCTAGCCCGTAATTTTTTGGAGCAAAGAGAGTGTACAAAGAAACTTCTAGTCATTTGACAAAATGTTGCCACCTTGAGGAGACAACCCCTGAAAGTCAACACTGTTACTGCCAAAGTCCGCTCAACTATATCTTTGGTCTTACGTGAGAAAAGAAAGAAAATGGAGCCTTTTGAATTGTATAGTATTTTGATATCAATAATATTAATTAATCTGATGGTAACTATATTTTTAATAAAGTTTACTCTTTTTTGCCTTGATTTGAATGTAGATAGTATGGGTCGCTCAATTTGATAGTTTAAAAGAATTTTGTTTAAATTACTTTTTAATATCGTACCAATTGCCTTCCAGAAAAGTATTGGATCAAAAGGACAAAACCCATTTGGATCTCTTACAATTTTAATACTTGACCAATTTTAATTAGATATTTTTGTATAGTTATTATCTTCCATGCTTGCTTTCCAGACGCCGAATTAATTATTTCCATAAAATAGCAATCGATTTGCTGTTTCTTTCTTCTTCTTTGTTTTTTTTGGGTTAAAACTGGGGGAAATAATCCAGAAACTACATGAAAATACTTACAAGAATCCATAACACGACAGCCATCAGCTTCAAGAAGCAAACTAAAATTTTTAGGGGGTTTATCTAAAACATGAACACTTAAAGGATAATTGTGACCCATTTTAGCAAAAAAATCAGCCACTTTATTCCACACTAAAATTATGCTTAATAGAGAAATCAGAATTTGGAACGAACATACTTTTGCAGCTATTCACAACACCACGGGAAAGATGATTTATATCTATGCCTCTGTTAATCCAATTAACAACAATACTTGAATCCATATCAACCAGAACTTTTTTCAAGCCCAACTAACTAACCATCTTCTACCCAAAAAAACAAGCCCCAACACTCAGCAAGCACAAAATTACATTTGCCAAGATTTAACAACAAAACCAGGAAATAATTCTTGTATCTTTAACAATTTTTAAATAATTCTGATAATAGAAGCAATAAATAAAGTAATGATATCAAAATTTTCTTCTCGCAAATATTAACACATTGCTTAATTTAGCTCAATCATCATCATCGATCTTAATCATAATGTTTGATCAAGTAATCTTCAAGCCAAATGGCTGAGTAGTCTCCAAACCAAAAGGTTAAATAGTCTCCCAATCCACACTATACTATTGACCGAGTAGTCTCCATACCCAAGTTGGGCCATCATTAACAATAAATAGGTTGAGTAGTTTCCAAGCTCGTATCACATACTTGATCGAATAATCTCCAAGTCCAAATGAAGTCGTCATCAACAATAATAGGGATGAGTAATCTCCAACCCCATACTACACACTTTATCAAGTAATCTCAAGTTCCAAGTGGAGACATCATCAACAATAAATAGGGTCGAATAGTCTCGAACCCATACAAAACAATCATGCACAGTCTCATCCATCTGATCCAATCATATCCATGATTCAGTATCACAAACTATAATCTAGTATCACAATATCATAAGTCACGATTTTTGAGTTCATATGTATAATAAAATATATAACACCATATGCATAGAAAAATATCTCATCATCTATGTTCATCGTTTTATATCATAATCTCATTATCATTATTTCATGTCATAATCAACCATAAATCTTTTAAAAAAAAAATCCGCGTTATAACTCATGTATTCACAATTTCAATATCAACTCCAATTTTGGAAATAATTAATTCAATTTAATAAAAAATTTAAAATAAATATATTTTTATTTTATTAAAATGAAAATTAAGATTGAAAATATATTTTTACAGATAAATTTAAAAATATTATTATTGATAATTTATTTTTAATAATAATAATAATAATTTTTATTTTAATAAAATAAAAATATTTTTAAAATTAATGAGAAGAGTTGACATGGGTTTCAAGACATACTATCAAAGAAAGCAAGCTAAAAAAAAATAGTAAAATGATTTGCACTTTGCTCGAAGACCATAGTTCCAGAGTAAACTTATATGTTGGCCAAAATAAGGATTAGACAAAATCTCGTTTTATATTTTAAAAAACATCCACGATAGCACAAATCTGATCAAATGGAAGATGAAAATTTGACTTAAAAAATCGAATATGAAAAAGATAATAAAGCATCAGTAGAATTCCAAATCCCACTCTTGCCTACAGAATATGTATGAATATGACAGACACATCCAGCCATTGTAATAGTTAATTAGTTTCTTATAAGCTTGCCATTAATCTATACTTTTTTGTTTAAAAAAAAGAAAAGAAAAGGATTTGCCAACACCAATATATATAAAAATATATATATATATATATATATATATATATATATATATATATATATTCCTATAGAGATCTATCAATACTATAGAGAATATCCAGCTTGCCTTGCTAAAAGATCCAAAGTCTAAAGAGATCTATCATTACGACAGAGAATATCCAAAGTCTAAAAAGATTAAATTCCATATGAATTGTAGAAATCTAAAAGACAGTAGCAGAAGCTCCTTTACCTGTTGAATATGATCCCAGAAGAAAAGTATGCGATAATATCTTTATGTAATAATATGCCAATATAGATCTAAACCTCTATATACTACCTAATTAATCAACCTTCTGCCAAGTACTCTCCTCAAACTCAAACTGATTTTCTCTTAGAAATATCAACAGCCTGTTGGAGCATCGTTGCAGCTCGATATAGTTTATCTTTACCTTTTTATGGGATTGCAGTGGGATGAGATCCCTCCAATGCATGTCCCAGTTGAAAACATATCCAAAATCTTCAAGCGATGAAGAAGAAACCCACTGGATCATACATTTTATCCATTTTGAAAAAATTAGTTAACCAGAACACCTCCTAACTTGTGATGTATCTTGAGAAGCATGGGCTCTAATGTTTGTCCTAAAAATGGTTTCCAATGTTTCAGCCAGAAATGCAAGAGAAGATCATCTTTATATAGCTCCCACACCCAAACAAGGTTCTAATTTTGTGTTTTACATGGTAATCCAAGTACTGGAGTAGGTAACAAATCCTTCCAACATTCCAAAAATAGGACCTTTAGATCCGGAATGCGGGGCGGCTTCCATGAACTTATAAAATTATTTAGTGCTTGGAACACAACCTTGCAAAGCAGCGTAGGATATAATTGTAGAAATAATGGCGTGCCCTCCTCGTCCTCCCCAAGCAAATTTTTCAGTTGGCATATTTCTTTAACTTAAGCCAAGGATCCATCAAGGGATTTCACTCATCAATTAATTTATCACACAGAGAAAAAGCAAACTCATAATCGTCCTCACGCACATTGTATAGCTTATACTCTTCTTTAAATTGTGTATGCAAATCACCATAATGTGCCTTTGATTGCTCTTCCTCCACGTGACGCTTTGTCATCATTATTTCTTTATAAAGTCTTTGTCGCTTGGCCAACTTTGTATTCACTTCTTTCAAAAATTCTCTTCTTTCAGTGCACTTTTTTTCAGTTTCCAAATGCCATTATTCTATATCAAGTTTTGTCATTTTCTCATGCAAGCACCTAGCTATATCAAGTTTTGTCATTTCCTTCTTCAAGAACAACTTGAAGTTGCTCAAGTTCTGCATGCTGCCCTCATAATGTTTAGCAATAAAGTCCACTGTCATGATTGCTCTTCCTCCACTTGACACTTTGTCATCATTTTTTCCTCCAAAAAGTCCTCTCTTTTGTCGTTTGGCCAACTTCGTATTCACTTCTTTCAAAAATTCTCTTATTTCAGCGCACTTTTTTCCAGTTTCCAAATGCCTTCTATATCAAGTTTTGCCATTTTCTCATGCAAACGTCCTGCTATATCAAGTTTAGTCATTTCCTTCTTCAAATAGAACTTGAAGTTGCTCAGGTTCTGCGTGCTACCCTCATAATGTTTAGCAGTAAAGTCCACTGTCAATGTGCGTTTTGATTGCTCTTCCTCCACCTGACGCTTTGTCATCATTTTTTCCTCCAAAAAGTCCTCCTTTTGTCTCTTGGCCAACTTTGTATTCACTTTTTCCAAAAATTCTCTTCTTTTAGCGCACTTTTTTTTTCAGTTTAAAGTTTTGCCATTTTCTCATGCAAACATCCTGCTATATCAAGTTTTGTCATTTCCTTTTTCAAGTACAACTTGAAGTTGCTCAGGTTCTGCATGCTGCCCCTCATAATGTTTAACAGTAAAGTCCACTATCAATGTGCGTTTTGATTGTTTTTCCTCCACTTGACGCTTTGTCATTATTTTTTCCTCCAAAAAGACCTCCTTTTGTTGCTTGGCCAACTTTGTATTCACTTTTTCCAAAAATTATCTTCTTTCAGCACACTTTTTTTTAGTTTCCAAATGCCATTCTATATCAAGTTTTGTCATTTTCTCATGCAAACATCCAGCTATATCAAGTTTTGTCATTTCCTTCTTCAAGAACAACTTGAAGTTGCTCAAGTTCTGCATGCTGCCCTCATAATGTTTAGCAATAATGTCCACTGTCATTATTGCTCTTCCTCCACTTGACACTTTGTCATCATTTTTTCCTCCAAAAAGTCCTCTCTTTTGTCGTTTGGCCAACTTCGTATTCACTTCTTTCAAAAATTCTCTTATTTCAGCGCACTTTTTTCTAGTTTCCAAACGCCTTCTATATCAAGTTTTGCCATTTTCTCATGCAAACGTCCTGCTATATCAAGTTTAGTCATTTCCTTCTTCATATAGAACTTGAAGTTGCTCAGGTTCTGCGTGCTACCCTCATAATGTTTAGCAGTAAAGTTCACTGTCAATGTGCGTTTTGATTGCTCTTCCTCCACCTGACGCTTTGTCATCATTTTTTCCTCCAAAAAGTCTTCCTTTTGTCTCTTGGCCAACTTTGTATTCACTTTTTCCAAAAATTCTCTTCTTTTAGCGCACTTTTTTTTTTCAGTTTGAAGTTTTGCCATTTTCTCATGCAAACATCCTGCTATATCAAGTTTTGTAATTTCCTTTTTCAAGTACAACTTGAAGTTGCTCAGGTTCTGCATGCTGCCCTCATAATGTTTAACAGTAAAGTCCATTATCAATGTGTGTTTTGATTGTTTTTCCTCCACTTGACGCTTTGTCATTATTTTTTCCTCCAAAAAGACCTCCTTTTGTTGCTTGGCCAACTTTGTATTCACTTTTTCCAAAAATTATCTTCTTTCAGCGCACTTTTTTTTCAGTTTCCAAAGGCTCTTCTATATCAAGCTTTGCCATTTTCTTTGCTATATCAAGTTTTGTCATTTCCTTCTTCAAAAACAACTTGAAGTTGCTAAGGTTCTCCGTGTTGCCTTCATTTTGTGTACTGAGAAATGACCTTCGTCAACAAAAAAAATAAATGTTAAGTACCCGCCAAACACAAGTGGAAACTCTAAGACGACAGGAGGAAAAATATAAATATGATCTATGTTTTTTTTGTATACCAATCCCAGCTTATAAGATAAAAAGTAAGAGGTGAATTATGACAGCAATTACAAAAATTAAAAAATTAATGTACAATATTGAGGATGAAGACAAACCAAATGAAGGTTTGTTATTCTTGTTTCCTCCATGATGTCCAAATGGGAAACTCTCACTTGCCATTTTTGGACATTATTTTCCTTACATAGTGTATTCTTGAAGCACTGGAAAATACCATCCAAAATGAATCGATCCTGAAAAGCACAAATATAATCATCCTGCTCTTTATTTTGCATTGCAGCATCTAGTTCAACATACATTGGATCCATTGCTTGCTTAGATAAATATGCTCTTTCAACCCGTTGTTGTGCAATCTTTTTCTTTGTAATACAAACCATCATGATGAAAAGTGACTTCACTTTGAGTTCGTTCATGTAATTATCCTGCTCATTTAGATTTTCCAATGCTCGTCTTTTAGCTAGTTGTTGTCTAGTCTTTGTAATATCAATAATCCTGCATAAAAGCAACTTGACTTCGACTTCATACAAGAAATCATTCCCTTTTAAACCAACATTTAGATTTTCTAGTTCTTGACTTTCAGCCTGTTGAGTTTTTCCTTTGTTTTTGACATCCTCATTGTTTACCTTCAAAGCACCTAAATGGTGCTTCTTAGAGGAATCACATTCTTTGTCTTGACCAAATTCAGTATCGAATAGTTTCAATATTTTTTCTATAGCGCCTTCTATTTCACTTCTCAAAAATTTTCTAACACAATCATGTGAAAGAAGGTCTGTCATTTCCTTTTTCAAAAAGGACAAGTTGTTTAATCTTTTTGTGCTGCCCTTTGTCTTCAAAATTATCCATTGCTATTGATGAAAAAAAAAATTTGAAAAATAAGAAAACAAAAAATGAGTAACCAGTTGATAAAAGAAAAAAATAAAGGACCCAAAGATATAAGAAAGCCCTAGCTTGTCAAATTAAAAGAAGAAAAGAAATGGTTGGTAGGCATCATTTTCGAGGCAACCCATCTCATCCTCTTTCATTTACCTTTACATTTCTATTTATACTTGGTATCAATGGCTATTACGGTTAAAATTTTGCCCTATAGAATTCTTAACATGTGTTGGTATCGATGGCTATTAAGGTTCAAATTTTGCCTTGTAGATCTATTGACATGTGTTGGAGATATTTTAAGACCTATTTTCTCCACTTTGGCATAACATATGAGATTCTTATGGTTGAATTTAAAGAAAAAAATAAATAAATTCACTGATAAATATAAAATTTTAAAATAGATAAATAATTAAAATGAATTCACTTTATATATTTCTATTAAATATTAATGTCTATTTATATTAGTCTAGTAAAATAACCAACTATAATAAAAATAATTATATTGCTCATTAACTTACTAATCCACTGCAATGGTAGCTGACACATCGTGAAACTTAGTTATTAGGGTAACCGCATCATCTTCCTGCATTTTTGTTTGATTTCATTTGTTAAAAGATTAGGTACCAGAAATTACGAAGACCTGAAGGAAGAATTGCACTTCATGGTTTTCTCTAATAATTTACCTCCCAAGCGACTTTATTGTCAAGAAGATAGTTTGTAAAAGCTTTCAAAGGCAAAGACTGACTGGAATCAAAAATAAAAATATCAAAGTTTCAATGCCAGAAATCGTATTCAGATATTTCAAAAAATTTATTATGTTTTTTTATACATACTACCAAACTTCTCCACAGATTTTACCAAATAACCAAACTCGCTAATAGATACAAGCACTTCTGGTAATTTAGAGACCTTTCAAACTTCCAGTTCATCGAGGTGAATGTTTACCTTATATATACTTGTCCAAGTTTTTCCGATAGATTGTTAGAGCACCATGGCCACCCATAGAATGACCAGATATAGAAGCCCTGAGATGTATCAAGCTGTGAAAAATTTTCACTCAAAGGCTTGGCAATTCCTTAACAACATAGTCATACATATGCCAGTTCTTCCAGTTCTCTTGTGTGGCATTCAGATAAAAATCAGCACCTACGCTGAAGAAATTGAAAAAAAAAATACTCCTCAGTGACAGCTTCAATACAGAAACAATATACAAGATTCGTAACAAAGCATGCTTGTCTGTCGCTTTAGGTGTTTACGTGAAATTTTTTATTTTTGGCAACCAAATCACCACCAAGTTGTCTCTGTGTATGAAGAGAAAATTAACAGCCCCATGTAGCTTACCTACGTTAAAATCCCAGCTGTCTGCCTCTCCTTCCACATTGAGGCCTCCTATAAAATTTACATATAGAAAGTCAGCAATACACATCTATAACATGTTTAAAAAAGAAAGAAAGTAAAGGTGGCAACAAAGTCAAAAGCTTTCCTGTCAGGTTCCGAGTCAAGTTCCAGCCACGTAGCTAAAGTCCATATGATAAAAACAATTGTTATAAAATTAATTAATTTCACAAGCGTTCTGCCTTACTTGGAGATGTATCAGGAGCAAGCAAAGCAACGCCCTCACTTGAAGCAGCAGGTTGAGCTCCTGATTTTATTATAAAATTCTCATATGTACAGGCGAGGCTTGAGGGCCAGTAAAGTACCTACTCAAAAATGAAGTAAAGCCTTTAACTTGAGATGATTTTACATTTTACAGAAGATGGTAGAAATCTGGTAGGAAACAAAATGGAATTGCTATAGCTGGGTCATCGTTTCTTTTATACATTTCTCTGATACCACAAAGGGGATGATACATAAAAACTTGTACATTTCTCTAACACACATTATGAGGATATAAAACTGAAACTAAACTACACACATGTTTCTTTATTCACATTGCTCTGAGTTTTTTAGCATTTTGACACAAGAATCATCAATGAAAGGTCACAAATAGTGAAAATTCATTCCCTTCAAATCATCGCCACGTTTACTGCCCATTCCAAATTCCCATCGCATTTATAAACTTTTTTTCTGAGAAATGTTACACGGCGAAATGGCTATCTTTGCGACTACGATGAGAAAAATTAGCTAGCCAAATCAAGATTTGTTCGCCGATGGCACATAACATAAAACAGAAGAAAGCATAAGAAAAAATCAGACCATAATAGAAAATCATTATAACTCCCCAGATACAAGTTAACCCCAATATAACACTGGCCTGAAAAGCAGGTAAACAAAAACCCATATGACAGTTTCGTTTTGGTCGTGTAATTTGAAATGGGTCGGAGGAAAATTGAGAAAAAGGTAGAGACTTTGAGAGAGAGAGAGAGAGAGAGAGAGAAGGTGGGGCTAAAATGCTTGAATCTCTTGTTCTTCCCACCAAAATGCGTTTGCTTTCTCTTGAGAACTAGTAGTAGCACTGCACGTGATGTCACTCAGGCTCTGATTAGCATATTAATTTTAAAGTTAAAAGTATATTTTACAGTTTAAAAGCTATTTTTGATAGCATTTGTATAATTTTTAAAGAGAAATAAAAATAAAAATTATACTAAACAGGACTTGTTAAAGATGGCACGTGCAGAAAACCCAAACTCCAACCCGATCCGCCTACATAACATAAGGGGTCGATCGTTTTCGGGTTCCTCAAATCCGGAAAATCGAGTCGGATACCCGAAGCCAACCAAATAATTAAAAACTAAAATATATATATATATATTTTAATTATATTATATTGTATTATGATTTTTGTAAAATTGAATTAGAATACGTTGTTGCCCTAGCATTTGGCAAAGCAAGCAGCGCGCAGGCGGCAGGCACTCCTATCTGTCTCTTCAGCTCCACCACGCAGCCACAGCCGCCAGCGCCACCGCACCTCTGCTCCTCTTCGTCTTCAAGTTCATCTTTTTAAGCTCCTCTCGCCTCTGCTCATCAGAAATCAGTCTCGGACTCTCGCCCAATCTAAGGTAATCTCGGACCCTCTCTGTTTGTTTAAATTTTTCTGCTTCTCTCTGTTTTGTTTTGTTTAGTAAACACTTTATTCAAAGGGTTTTTTGACCAATGCACATGGTTTTTTTTCATTTTCTAAAATATTTTTGTCTTCAATCTTGCATATCCAACCATCATCGTCACCTACCGCTGAACATTTTCCTAAGACCTCTCTCATATAAATTAACATTTTTGTTTTTGTTTTCTTTTTTCATATTTTTCTTCTTAAGATATTTAACATGTTTAAAAAAAACTATCATACGCGAATTTGGTATTATTTCAACAGAGAGAAAGTGAAATTACCTTTGTTAAATCTTGAATTTGATTTACTTGTTATTAAAGGTAGAAAAAATGAAGTTCAAAACGAACTTTAAAAAAAAAATACTTTGCAAAACAGTAAAAATAGTTCCATGAATGGGTGTTTTTCCTTATTGTGGCCTAGCCCTTGGCATCTGTGAAAAAAGCCCTTATTCAGAACAAATGGGCCGAAACAGGGGTAGTTGTGATATTTCAAGTAACATATAGTAATTAGTCCAAAAAAAAGTAACATAGCTTCTCTCTCTGTCTCTCTGTCTCTCTCTCTATCTAGGGCTTCTTTTTGGCAATGGCGGAATACGACCTAACACCGCGAATCGCGCCGAACCTCGACCGACACTTGGTGTTCCCGCTTCTGGAGTTCCTTCAGGAGCGTCAGCTGTACCCAGATGAGCAGATTCTCAAGTCCAAGATCGAGCTCCTCAACAAGACCAACATGGTCGACTACGCCATGGACATCCACAAATCCCTCTACCACACAGAAGATGTCCCCCAAGGTATATACATATATATAATTTCCCTATAGATACACTTGTTCTTTCTCTGTACTGTGGATGTAATTTGCGTTTCGATGTTGAAGATATGGTGGAGAGGAGGGCTGAGGTGGTGGCTAGGCTCAAGGCTTTGGAAGAGTCCGCTGCGCCGCTCGTTTCTTTCTTGCAAAACGCTGCTGCCGTACAGGAATTGAGGGCTGACAAGCAGTACAACCTTCAGATGCTCCATGATCGTTACCAGGTTGGTTGCTTCTCATTGCCTCGTTATTAAATCCAGTTCCTTTTTGTATAGAAAATGTAACTAATTGTGGTCTGATCGTTTGATGGGTAGCTTCCTTTGTTTTGTTTTCGTTCTTTTTGCTGAAATTTTGTTAATTTGGTATTATTGAATTTGGATTTTCTCAAGGTTGGAAAAATCCTACTATCACTCAAAATCTGGATTCCTGTACGAGTAGTCTTACTGGTTCTTGTTTTGCATTGAACAATTTTTGGTCCAATTCTTTAGCATTAAACTTTTTCTTTTTTTGGTCAAACGATCGCAACATTTTGTTCTTCCATCTATGTATACTTGGGGAGTATCTTGATTAGTAATTCAGCTTGCAAATGCACTGCAAAGTTTCGTTGTTTGTAAGATTTTTAGTTGATGCTCTTTCTTGGGTTGCAAATGCAATATGATGCTGTTCTTATTACATCATAGCATTTAATGTTCCTTGTTTCACACAACCCCCCCCCCCCCCCCCCCCCCCCCCCGGGCAAATGAAAGCATAAATATAACTGATGAAAATGTTATACTTTTTATCCAGATTGGTCCAGATCAGATTGAGGCACTATATCAGTATGCAAAATTTCAGTTTGAATGCGGCAACTACTCTGGTGCTGCTGACTATCTTTATCAGTACAGGGCCTTGTGCACCAACAGTGAAAGGAGTTTGAGTGCATTGTGGGGAAAGCTTGCAGCTGAAATTTTGATGCAAAACTGGGATATTGCTTTGGACGAGCTTAATCGATTGAAAGAGATTATCGATTCAAAGGTTCACCCCTATCCCAACAAACAGATACGCTATTGTTTAATAGTGTGCATCTTTTTCTAATTCTTTTGTTGTCTCTGGTTTGATGTTGCAGAGTTTCACTTCACCTATGAATCAAGTGCAAAGTAGAATATGGTTAATGCATTGGAGTCTTTTCATATTTTTCAACAATGATAATGGAAGAACACAGATAATTGACCTGTTTAATCAGGACAAGTATGAAATCTCAATCTGTTTATCTTTGTGACTTTGTATTTGTACTTAACTGTGTCGTGCTTTACTTGATGCTGGAACAGCTTTTACATATGTTGTCAGAGCATTTTCCTGCAGTGTTTCATAAAATTCATTGAGCAACTGCTTTTTTTTTTTTTTCCCTCTTCTTCTTAGGAGAATGTTAAAGCATATGTTGTTGCAAATGTGCATGTATCTTGCTACATAACCTGATAGGCTTTTAGTTAACATATTTCCTTTATTATAGCATGGCCAGTGTATTCTTCTAAGTGCTCAGTTAGTTTTGTAGCACTATATATGATGATGGAAATTTTCAATTTTCCAGGTATCTAAATGCCATTCAAACGAATGCTCCCCATCTTTTACGTTACTTGGCAACTGCCTTTATTGTCAACAAGAGAAGAAGACCTCAGTTTAAAGATTTTATAAAGGTTATTCAGCAGGAGCAACACTCTTTCAAGGATCCTATCACTGAGTTTTTGGCTAGCATATATGTCAATTATGACTTCGATGGGGCACAAAAGAAGATGAGGGAGTGTGAAGAAGTAAGTCCTTGACCAATGTGACTGTATTTCCATAACAATTTTGAACTGCTGTTATTAATTTTGAATGTTCTTTTTGTTTTTGGAAACAGTGGTCCGTATAATTTCAGATTGTTGGTTATGCTTTGATTGCCACTTAATAAGCTGTTCAGCAGTGGCCTGATTAAGCTTTGTTATGACAATGTAGGTAATACTGAATGATCCTTTCCTTGGAAAACGAGTTGAAGAAGGAAACTTCTCTACTGTACCATTGAGAGATGATTTTCTTGAGAATGCCAGACTCTTTATTTTTGAGACCTATTGCCGTATACATCAGCGCATTGACATGGGGTACGTAACTGGTCATGCTTTCAACTTGTTGATTTATTGTTGATGGAGCATCTATTTTAGCATTTTCTTTTTATATTCCTTCTCTAAAGAATCTTTAGTTCATTCTTTTTAGCATACTAAATAATTGGGTCGGTTTCATGGCAGAGTGCTTGCTGAGAAATTGAATTTGAATTATGAAGAAGCTGAGAGATGGATTGTTAATCTTATTCGAAACTCAAAACTTGATGCCAAGATTGACACAAAGTCTGGAACTGTGCTAATGGAACCTAATCAGTTGAATGTGTAAGTGTTTTTGTTTTGTTGATGGAAGTGCACCTGAGTTTTATGGATCTAGATTGCTATTTCACTATTTTCCCATCAATTTTTCTCATTGGTCATCTGAAATGATTATCACTTATTTTCAGGTATGAGCAATTGATAGACCATACCAAGGCATTGTCAGGGCGTACTTACAAGTTAGTTAGTCAGCTTCTGGAACATGTGCAGGCACAGACTGCTCGATAAGTTTGGTGGTGAATTATCTAATAAATTATTTGTTTTCCATCTCTAATTTTAATGACATATTGCAGCTTGATTTGATTTCTTTGTGGAAGTATCCACAAGTTTTGCTACATGTATTCTGCTTAGGGAAAAATTTATATCTTCCATATTTGGTATTTTTTTGGGGAATACTTTTACTGAAAATGTGAAGGTTAATCATCGATCGCAGTTCACAAGTAAGAAGAAAAACTAGATAATGCTCAAAACAGAAATCCTATTCTATGGAATTCTTCCCGAAAACTGAAAAATTCTTCAGCCACTTTGTTTTTAATTGCGTTATTCTTTGGCCACCAGAGGGACATACATGTGGCTTTTCAAAATGGTGGTAATATGAGAATATTTTCCTCCAATAAATTATCACTTTCTAGTAATTGACAATGTACATACAAGCATGTTCTAGCGTATTTACGAAAACCTTATAGTCTATTGGAATTATTATTGTTATGTCTTACGTGCAGTTCCAGCATTAAGCATATGAAAGACTGAGATTTGTCATTACTATGACGGTTACTAACTGCATAAGTTGCAGATCTACTGGTAATAAATAGGAAACTTTTTCTATCTTTATTTATCATCTAGTACAACAATATGTGCTAAATAGGTTACTAAATTATTATTAAACAATGTTATCATTTTGAGTAGATTTGGCACTGTGTCGTGTGATATTCTTGTTTATGTCAAAATTTTTGCATCTAAATTTGATTCGTTAAATTTTCGTGTTGAATATGTAAATTTATACATGTTCATTAAATTATTGTGTAATATGTTATCTAATCCGTTAACACATTAAATTTATGTTCAAATTTTTTTTTTTAAAATGAAAATATATTTAATTTATAGTTTATAGTTCATATTAAACGCTAAAATATTTATAAAATCAGGTATTAGAGAAAAAAATACATATATAACTTATATAAAACATTATTAACATTAGAAGTTTCATATTCATTTTAAAAAATTTATAGAGTAAACTGAGTTTAAAAAATTTTGAGCTCAAAATTAGAGAAAAATGGTTTTTTTGATAGAGAAAATTGAAGTTTAAAAATAGCAAAAATGCAAATGGTTATCAAATAAAAAAAATATGGGCTTTTTTTTTTTT
>QANX01005123.1:0-179956 GCA_003254975.1 Ochetophila trinervis | reverse complement strand
ATATATATATATATATATTTGTATATTGAAAAGATTAAATAATAAATTAAAATACAAATGTATAGAAAAATAAAAGATAAGATACTTTGATGACTTGCAGAGAAGATATAGGGAAGAATATAAGTTAGGTAAGTTGTGGTGGATTGCGTGCGAGTGTGCTCTGCCTTTGTTTAATAGGACGTTTCAGAATTGGGACCCTCTTCAGAACCCTTTGCATGGAGTGGATGTAGTATCTTCATGGAAGGCTTTGCTTCATGGAGAGGAAAGCATAGATATTTTGGATTCTACTTCATCCTTGTCTTATATACCCATTTGCTCTTCGAGGTAGTAGTACCAGCTGTGAGAATTTCTGTCGTTAAAACTTGGCAGCCCAGGGATCCCAAACCAATGCTCCAGTTTTTGGGGTCTTCGGAAAAATTGCTTCCCCCTTCAATCCTTGATATTATATTGGATGAAGTTATGCCAAAATTGAAGAGTTCTATGGACTCGTGGGAGCCACAGCTAGCGACTGTTCCCATCGATGTCTGGGTGCATCCATGGATTCGGATGTTGGGACACAAATTAGATAGTGTGTATCAGACTATACTCAAAGTTGAGTAACATTCTTGGCTCTTGGCATCCGAGGGATGGACCTGTATATACTATACTCTCACCTTGGAAAACTGTGTTTGACTCGGCCAGTTGGGAACATCTTATGCGGAGATTTATTGTTCCTAAGTTGCAGCTTGCAATGCAAGAGTTCCAAGTGAACCCAGCATATCAAAAGCTAGATCAGTTTAATTGGTTCACCAAATGGGTTTCTTCTGTTCCAATTCATATAGTGGTTGATATTATGGACAGGTTTTTTTTCACCAAGTAGCTGCATGTTTTGTACCACTGGTTATGTTTGAATCCAGACTTTAAAGAGGTTATAAGATGGTAGTACTTGGGTTGGAAGCAACTAATTCCAATGGAGCTTCAATCAAATGAACATATCCTCTTTCAGCTAAATCGTGGTCTTGATATGATGAATCGGGCTGCTGAAGATATAGAGTTGGTCCAACCTCATTTGAAAGAAAACCTTAGCTACATGAGGGTTCTTGACCACAGACAGTTTGAAGCCAAGCAGAATGCAGCATCGCATGTTTAACAGCAAGCTGCTGCAGGCATGGGTGGTGGACTTGAGATGAGCTTGAAAGAAGTTATTGAGTTCTTTGCTCAACAGCATGGCTTGCTGTTTAAGCCTAAACCTGGGAGGATGCACATGGGCAGCAGATACATGGTTTTGGGAATGTAAGCATTATAGTAGACTCTCTAAATCAAAAGGTGTATGCCCGAACTGCTGCTGAAGCTTGGTCGCTTGTATCCCTTGAATGGTTGCTGGACATGCACAATAGTTCCCTTACAAGGAGAAGCTCAGCTTTTGTGCAGCTGAAGAGCTGAGTCTGAAGTTTTCTTGGGCGGAAGGAATTATTTTTGCACATAATGTGGAACTATTAAATGTACAGAATGTTAAATGTTAAGTTGTCAAACATCTTTGATTTCCCTGTACGTAGCTTTTGGTTCCTCTTTGCCAATATTATTATATTTTTTACCAATATAAACTTTTAGGGCCATAGGTTAGAATATCTAAAACAAATCGTCCATGTCCTGCTTGCCTATCCTGCTTAGGCAATTGTTCAGGCGATTCCGTATTTCAGTGCCATTCAGGGATCTCTAGTGCTGGTTCTGTCTGAACAATTCTGGATACTCTTAATCCTGTCAACTATCACATGAGTAGCGAATTGTTGCACATAGACGAAGCACTTGTTAACTGAGCTGGATCAAAGATTTCACAATACGTTTCTCATTTCATTTTTAAATTTAAGATCTTGTTATGTGATATGTATGTCCTACATTGAGAGAAAAGCCAACTCTCTCCCTTTTGAGAGTGAGAATAGATCCTCGCTTTATAGAAACAGGAAAGGTCTTGGAATATTCAAATGGAAATAAAGAAACTAAACTTAAGCGCACTTTACATATGTAGCAGTTGCGGAATATTCAAATCATAGTATCTGAAGAGACTGTTTCGTGCATCAATCATTATGTACAGAAACCCAAAACAGAAATCAGCCTCTTTCGTTATTCAACAAAAAGTACAAGGTCCAACTCTTCAGACACAATTTTGATTGATACATGGCAATCTATGCTACAGCTAACTCATCTGGATATTGGAAATTTTTACATTATTTTTCCATCTTTCAAAAGGTTCTAATCTAATTTTCCTCTATGTTCTCAAGAGCCAAAGTAATATAAACCTGCAAAAACATGTAAAAGCCTCGTTCTCATGATTTAGTGAACTTTCCATAGGCTTCTACTGGTCTTTGCTGCACTGTATTGCACATAACTATGATCTCCAGAATAAAAAGGCAAGTAAATGTTAAGTCCAGCTGCAGAAGTCAACAATTTCTCCCAACACATTTATTGTTGCCAAGCCACCCTATTGATATGTAGCCCATGCTCAAGCTTTGTTGCCTTTGTCTTCATCCTCTATATGCTTATAAATAGAGCTTCGAGTGAGAGTGCAAAGGTGTAGTGGTGCAAAGAAGAGAGGATATAGAGATACCATTTGCAGGGGGGAAAGGCCAAAGAAGAGAGGATAGATGATTCGTGATTTGAGTACATTCACAGGCATACCTCTTACAAAAGTGCTTTTTTACTCCTCTTTCTACGACCTTATCCAATTGACCTTCTCTTGGCTGTACTCAGCTTTTCTTCCTCTGTACCACTACCAGCTTCTTTTGTGTCTAAAAGATCATTTACATACATATATATATTATTATATAGCTTGCAGTACTTAAAAAAAAAAAAAAAAAAAAAAAATCATGAAGTCATCACCGGGAGAGACCAATAAAAAAAACACACCAAAATTAACAATCAAAGAAACATGAAAGAAATAAATTCACAACTTTTATCCACCAAACAACCATAACCAACCAATTCAAAGAATTTGAAAAAGGGGGGAGAGAAGAAAAAAAAAAAACTTACCAATACCAAAAAACACAAGCACTTTCCAAGCCACACACTCCTCCAATCGCAAAAAACTGAAAATCAACATCAATAACCAAAAAATGAAAACCCACAAAGAAAAATCACAAAACCCACCACAAACACAAAGTGGATTTGATTTCATTACCCTTAACAAGGCACATTTAAAAAGGATAATTTAAATGCTTTCTCCCACACCAAAATCCACACACCGAAAATAAAGAAAGTTGTATCTTTTTGAGGTTATGACCATTAAAACTTAAAGCTTCTACCAAAATTGTTAAAGTTAAATCTAAACTAGGAGTCTAGGACCAAACTATATCAAATTGGTTTTCCTTGGAACTAGAACCAAATGTTGTAGGACTCTGATAAAGTAAACCAAATGCAAAGAGGAAAGTACTCACATCTCAGTTATACTTTTTGCCGGTGACAATACGGGATATCTGAAGGCCCCTGCTGAATGCTTCATTAAAGAGGATCCTTGTTTGCATTGATTGAAATCCAGGTAACCACGAGAGCAAAGCAACAGGGGCCATCACAATCACTCCAAACAACAGGTCATATAGTCTAGCTAAGGAAACCACAGTATCCCACACCACAGTGGACTGAAGGAATGGTCTAAGCACCTGGGCTATCAAAATCATACCCCAGCCTGTAGGGATAAATGCCAAGAGGCTTGTGACAATATCAAGAAATTGGAAACGAGTGAACTCCAGCAATATAACAATCACAATTATTGTAACCGCTATGACAAGAAGCTGAACTAGTCTGTAGTAGATATGCTCCTTCACAGCATACTTGTCCCCGGCATATGCCATAATTATATAAATTCCAACAGCCACTACCATATATATCCAAGAAAGTAAGTAAACAGCTATACTGGTGTTTCCACCTGCAATACCCAGTCGATAAACAATGCCATACTGGAAGAAAAAGAAACGAAGATCTAAAATAATCTCCATCGTTTTTCCCCAAAGACCCGTTGTTCTCAGATGATCTTGCTCCTCATACCACCAAGTTTCCCAACTTTGTTCAGCACTTGTAAACATTCCACCAGAAGACCATATCCAATTCATAAAATTGTCAAAGTCATAAACAGTTTTCAGCCAATCAAATCCTGAAGGGTTGAACACAAAGGGAGACATTATCCAAGACACTACAAGAAACCAGCTGGTGATCATCATACCAATGTAAACAAAGGTATTCTTAACCAATGGGCTATGTGAAGCATACGCTATTAAGATAACACCAAGCTCAATGGCCTTAACAAAGTGACTTCGGGCATAGAGTCGATAGTTTTCAGAAAAGCTCTTGTGCTCCACAACAAAACCACGTCCAGTTGCTCGGTATTTTGCGCCCCCATGTAGAATAGTCCGGCCAAAGAAATGGGCGTGAGTTCCCAAAGAAAATGTGTAAAAAAACGATGCAAGCTGTAACTGCATTGTCAGGAAATCCCAAACTGCTGGAAGGAACCCATGCTCGAGGGAGTTCTCAACAACCATGGGGAGGGCAGTGAAGAAACCAAGCTGTATAATAAACTGCTGGTTCAAGATTGCACCAAGGGCTTTATTATTGCTACTACTGCTATTGTTACTTTTCATCACTGAGTCCTCAACACCGCTCAATGCAAGATAAAGGCGGCCCCACAAAAAAGCATATACTGTCAATACCACAATCATTGTATTGAAGAAAAAACCTACAGTTGTGTAGAAAACTGAAAGCACACGAAAGAAGTCCAATCTATGACCCAATCGGTACATATCCCGGCTCAAAACTTGCTCACCATTACCACTTGCAACTTTGGCTTCAAACATTGAGATTTGATTCAAACCAACATCCCTGCCCTTTCCCACCTGTATATATTCATGATGTGTTACATTGCCCCCTCGTAGGGTACAATTGAAGCCTGCAAATATATCCTCACTGATATTTATTACTTTAGAAGCCTTGCTTATTCCTCCCCGAGTCACGAACCAGAATCTGTCAAACACATCTGGATGACCATAATGCATTCTTACCTTTAAAGGGTTTGCCAAGACACGCTGACCCAGGGTCACAAAACTTGCCTCCTGGGCAGACATGAACCAAGCAAGGGAGGACACAGAACCTGTGAAGATATTCTCACGAACACCTAAGATGGTTGGCTTCCTAATACCATAATTGGTCTTGAATTCCTCCAACAAATTTCGCATCTTGAGTGCTTCCTCAAAATAATTGTCTTGATTCATATCAATGGTCTGAACTGCATCACCTCGTGTGAAGATTATGGCATGGTTCTGATTTTCTGGCTTGCCTTCCCCAAGCTTCAGTGGACCGGGCAACCTGACCCGATAGATTTCTACCTCGCTTTGGAGCTGCTGATCATATTTAACAAGAACAGAGTAATACTCATCGTCATTCCATCCCACGTGAACCTCATCAACATAAGCAACTCGAAGGGCCTCATTGTTTTTCATTAAATATAAAATCTCCTCAGCACGATTATCTCCCTTTGCCTTGTGTTGCCCATATACTTGACAAGCAACCACATAAGTGAATTTCATTAGAGCACTTCCATATTCATGCCCTTTAAACAAAAGACTAACGCCACTACCTATTTTCCTGAGGTTCCCTGAAGATGGTTGCATCTCCGAGCGTAGACCATCCAAACCACGGTTTCGCTTACTTGAACTATGAGATGCAAGTTGTTGGGATCCATCCCTTATGTCCATCTCAGAGGCAGAATCAAGGAAGGCAAGCATCTTAAGGGCTCTATAATAGTACATCATTCCCCTCACAGTGCGGGATAAAGTCTGGCCTCTATATGACGCCCATAAACGAAGATCCCTTGCTTTTTTGGTTATGATATCATTGTCATCCTCTGCGCCGCCTCTACGCATCCGCTCCACAAAATTCTTCCACTCATCATCATAAATTTTTTGCAGATAAAACAGTGTGGAAATGCCATCTTCATTCTCACGTCGAAGCATCTCTTGTTTATACAATACATCTTCATCATAGTAAGGAGTCAGAACACTGAAAGCCATCATTTTTTCAACATGAGGAGCGCGGGGCATGTTCATGAAAAGAGAATTACTAAAGAAAGCAATACGCCGTCTTGCCTCAAGATTCATTGGGACATTGCGCATAGAGTCCCTCGAAGTGAGGATTGTAAGCAGACGCCTCAGATCCCTGTAGAAGATTGCATCCTCAGGATCAGGAAATGCTACAGCATTTTCAAACAGCAAGCCTGCATCAGCAGCTGGACTAATAGGAGCTAGGCCTTCCTGCCTCAATTTCTCAATGGACTTCTTCACCCTTGGGAATTCTCGAACAGAAAGTTCATATAAGGCCTGCAATATATTCACTGACGTATTCATATTTCTCTTTGGATTCAATAAATGCTCAACCAGTGAAATTATCTTAGCATGAATTTGTGGAAGCAGAGACATCTTGAATTCTACTGTGAAGTTTCCTGTCTGGATGCTGCTATCAATCTTCATGAACAATTTTGAAACAATGGAGTTCTCTTCTGTGCCATATTTAACAACCGTAAATAGCAAATACTTGACGCTGTCATAAGCTTCAATAACAGCACACCTCCGATACTCATTCTTGCATATCTTTAACCAAAGCATCAGATCACGTTCATTAGCCAGCTCGGTTGCCTGACTAAGAGCAAGCAATAGTTCGTCGCAGAGTAGGACACATGGCCAGCGAATAACCCTAATGTTCCAACAATTAGGCGGCAATTCCAAAAGCTCAAGTTCTCGATCACTAATAAGATCTTCTTCCCTGAAAGTTATCATGATCTCATTCCATATCAAAGCAAACCTGGTAGCTTCGACTTGGCTCGACTCAACCTTCTTGTAGATTTCACCAAGTCCATATCGAAGCTTGAATCGATGAATGGTTTCACGGAGCTTCTTCACCAGTGTCATCTCAGGACGTAACAATAGCTCCTCTGGCATGAGATTGAATTGCATTGCACTAGCAAAGAACTGAAACCTGAGTCTAAGCTGTTCGATATTCCGGATTTCACCCAAATGCGAAAACAACCCGATGATTGCACCACATAAGGATGAGAAAATGGAATACCATATTTGCAAATCCATAAGATATATTAATATAACAGGTGCCCACAACAGGATAACAGCTATTTCATTGGTGCTACCGAAAAACTCATGCCAATAGTAATGTCCTTTAAGATCGAAAAGAGCCTTTGTTGGGGAAACAAGAGGCTTGATTTGAAGAAAATAACTAAATGCGAACTTTGAAGCCAACACTCCAATCCAAAATAACGTATACTTTATATTATTAATAAGCCCCTCTCTCAGACCGCGCCCCACAAAAATACGGGAATGAAACCACCATGTGAACCAGTAAATTATTCTCCAATTTGACTCCTCGAGTAAGTTCCGAAACCATGGAAGTATGAAAAGAACTACCGCCAGCAACTCCGGGATAATAAAAACAAGAGCAACCTCAAGAAAAGTAATGATCCTCTGATTGGCTTCATCTGACCACCTCTCATCGGAGTTCTTCTGGCTCCAAATTCTTCCATAAAATACTCCAAACAAAATAGTCCATGTCAAGGCAACTAAACTCTTAAGCACCATTCTCACCCCTAGCATCATAGTCTCCCTCGAAACCAAACTGTATTGAGTTCCAGCATCAAGCACAGATTGCAAAAGCCGGAGTCCACTCCATGTAATAAACAAAGAAAGCAACTCCACCCGCACATCCGGTCCCTCCAGCGCCTGCCATGGAAACTCCTTGCCCTCCCAAGCAACAATGATAGAAGCTTGTAAGAACAAAATCAACATCACCCAGACCTTATCAAAGCTCCTAAACACATTCCAAAAGGATCTCTGTTCCACAAAACCAGTCTTCCCCACCCTCTTACTCTTAGGCGTGGTGCCAAGGAAGTTACTCTCAAGATCAAATGGCCATTTCAGCCTAGAAAAACACCTCCGGCTCCAAAAATATTCATTAACATCATCATAGTTCCTCCATGCCGAGTGAGGCGCTTTACCATTCCTACTACTCTCAACCTCAGTCTTAATAGTATGATAAATGGGCATAACCACGCATTTCAAGAACGCACTCTCACCCGAAAGCGATGGCATAAAAGGCCGTCCCGTTTCTCGTTCTATATGGTCGTCAATAACAAGGTTGAGCTCCATTGCCATGAAGTGGTATATATAGCAAATGCATTCAGGGGCAAATCTAAGATTAGCAGACTCACCCCAAACCAAGAGATAAAGCGAGACGTACAGCAATTCACGGCGGAGATCGGTATCACGGCGGCTGGACAGCACGACGTTGGACTTCCGGCCGAGGTACGAGCACCAACTGGTGTAGTTGTGGAGAAGCTTCCGGCGGAACCTGTGCAGAACCCCAGCGTCGAGCACGTCAACGGAGGCCGGAGGCGGTTGCAGCCGCATTTGTGTGTTGGCCAGGTGAAGAACCAGGTGCTCCCTCTGGTTCCGAATGTTGCCGTCTTGGAACCCGAAGAAGAGACCCAGCCAGTCCATGAGGTCGTACCTCGGGTTCCACGCCACGGACGGAGGTCTCCTCAGGTCCCCGACGGCGCGTAGAGCTGCGGCGGCGGCGCGTACTTCCGGGTAACGGAGGGAGGGATGGTCCGTCAGGAGGTCGTGGATTGGGATTATGTTGTAGACTTCTCTCACCTGCGGCGACGCGCCGTTGGGAAACTCGCGGCCGCCGCGATTGGGCTGAGGACGCTGTCTGGGATTCATCTCCTCCCACTTCTTTCTTCTTTCTTCAATCTTCAGCTTATTCTTCTTCTTTCTTCTTCTTCTTCAATTGCTCACAGACCTGAAAATAAGTGATATAATCATTTCAGATGACCAATGAGAAAAACTGATGAGCTCAACTTAGAGCAAAAAAATAGTGAAATAGCAATCTAGATCCATAAAACTCAAGACACTGCACTTCCTTCAACAAAACAAAAACACTTACGCATTCAACTGGTTGAGTTCCACAAGCACAGTTCCCGACTTTGTTTCGATCTTGGCATCAAGCTTTGAGCTTCGAATAAAGATGGAAAGACTTCGAGACAGAAAGAGTAAGGAATTAAAGGTGGGGGGATTTTGCTAGATTTCTGCTTTTTCACTCTATGTTGTCTGAAATGTCACAACCACCCCTACCTATGAGTAGGCCCGGTAAAAATAACACCCCAGCCTATTTTTTACCGTTTTGTAAATTTCTTTTGTTTTTCGTAAGATTACCGTTTTGTAAATTGATTTTTCATTTCATAAATTAAAAATATGTCTTTTAAAATTTTATATATTTATTTAATTTAGAGGCTCTTCAACGAATCTAGGTAACAATTTGGGTTTTGTAATATATATATATATATATGTATGTGTGTGTGTGTGTTTAGAAAATGTGACATACTTGCGCCAATTTTATATTTCATAAAGAACACGTATTTAATAGCAGTGCTAATTTGAAATGTGGGCATAATTCCACTTAAGTTTCCAATATTCTGTGTAAAGAAATCTCACATGTCAATTCGTAGTCAATTTTTTCTCTATACAAAATTTAACATTTTTGAGAACTTGAATTTCATCAACTTAATCAATTTTTAAAGTTGAATACAACAAAATATATAGAAAAAATGACATAAATCATTTAATAAGCTGGCCTGGAAAATGGAAATCAAATGATCTTAGTGGAAAATATTCATCAAAGTGAGGAAAAATAATGAAACTTTTCGATCAACAAACTAATATGGAGTCCAAAACATGTTTTCTTTTGGTAAATGATGTGAAATTAAATTAAAATAATAAAGAAAGTCAAAAAGTCCCATCCAGCCAATTTTTACCGTTTTGGAATTTTTATTTTTTGGGTAAGATTACCGTTTTGTAAATTGATTTTTCATTTAAAAAATTAAAAAATAATTAAAAATATATGTCTTATTTAATTTTGAGGCTTTTCAACGAATCTAAGTAACAATTTGGGTTTCGTAAAATAATTATATTTATATAAAATTATTATATATTAGATGCTGAATAGCTGTTTATAATACTTACTACGTTATATGTGTAACGGTTACACATAATAAAAACAAATTTGTGCCGGAGAGGACCCACTAGTTATAGCCTTGAAGACAGACAGAGATTTGGTGGTTACATGTCCAAAGCGAACTGAGAGTCCAATAGTACCGATAAATATTGAAAAAAAAAGACTTAACAAATATAAGAATCATTTTACAAAAAAAAATATATATATATATATATATAGGAAGGAATCACAATCACAGCTAGAAATTTATAATTACGTTATAGAATATGGACGAGTTTTCACGCTCCATTACAGGGCGTGAGTGGATTCCTCTTGTCCCAAAATACCTATATATATATATGTGCAGGAATTTCATTTTGAAATCTCTCTGTGTTTGAAACTGAATTCACAAAAAAAAAGAAACCACTATATACCCCACAAAAACGCCTGTTACTACCATGTGCTGCTACACCAACTCTTCCTGCTTCATCTTTTACTCTGTAGTCTCTCTCATTCTCTTGTCCTTCCATTCTCATTTCTATATTTGCGCAGCTATTGATGACGAAGTTGGTACGTTATTTTCTCTCTTGTAAATGCATATATTTATATATATTTATTGACATCTCTATTTCATTTTATTCTTTTGAATTGTAAACATAACAGAACGGTTTTGTCTCTTTGATCTTTATCGTTCTGTTTTCGTTGGCTTGTTGTTTCATTATTTGCTTTAAATGTTCCAACTCCATCCGGATCATACGTAATCCCTGAAGTCCCTCCCGTGGTGCAAACATTTTAATGGTGATTTTCCAGTACTTTTTATTCAAGATTTGAAAGTTGCAAATTCTTTTAAAAGGGATTTCTTGTATGCTTAAATCATCTTGGATTATCATGACAAATAATCCCAAATCGGAGCTAAGCAATAAGAGATTGATGCCTTTCTGACCCAGAAAAATACTTCTCAGTGAAGAAAATGACTCGTTTCATACCCTGCATTAGATGTCCTTATAAAGAAAATAACTCGTTTTTGTGATTAAATATGGTAACATTATTGGCCAAAACTAAAATGGATAAAGATAATAAAACTATATATTGGTGTGGCATTCCATTAACTCGTTGTCTCTTTCCTTAATATGCACAAAAGCTAGATTATGCAAATAGTGGAGACAAACACAATCCAAATCTGTGGCCTACCACCCACCGTCATATGTTATTTTTCTTTTTATACCTTTTTTATTGGAAACAATCTTATAGTGTCCTAAAGTTTCTAATCACTGCATGTCCAGTGGGTGCTCCTGTGTGATTCTTTTGTGTATGCTTGAGAAAAAAGAAAGTATTAGCTTCTTTACTTCTAAAATGTAATTATGGGATAGGAAATCCTTTTTATTTATTATCCTTTTTTTAACTCTTTCAAGTACTGGTCTGAGTTCCACCTCCATACCTATTCTTCTCTGAGAAAGTAGAGATTCTATGCTTTCCCTTGTTTAATTCACTTCTCTTTCTCTAAAAAAAAACAAAAACAAAAAAAACAAAAAAAAAANCACTTCTCTTTCTCTAAACAAAAAACAAACAAAAAAACACAAAAAAAAACAAAAAAAAAACAAAAAAACAAAAAGAATAACTTATACTAGTTCTTGCAGTTGTTTATTAATATTGTCTTTAACTCTTTCACTCTGTCAGTAATAGCTAAATATGATTTTTCCTTCCCCTTTTTTTGTTTTCTTCTTTTGCAGATGATGAAAGTCCATTCGCTTACGTTGAAGGAAGTGGTAAAGGACCAAAGAAATGGGGTCAGATAGACCCAAAGTGGAAAGCTTGTGATAATGGAAAATTGCAATCTCCTATCGATCTTCTTGATGCCAGGGTACAGGTTTTCCCAAATTTAGGGAAACTTAAAAGGGATTATAAACCATCTCCTGCTATTGTAATGAACAGGGGACATGATATTACGGTAAGCCTCGACATATATATATATATATATGTTCCTTAAACTCATGCTTTATCAAAACTTTCTAATTTCAAGTGCTTTTCTATGCAATGGCATTTCTTTTTTTGACGATTTGTTTAAAAATGAATGTCATTTCAGGTGAGGTGGAATGGATATGCAGGAAAAATTATCATAAATGGGACTGATTATAAGCTGCTACAGTGTCACTGGCATTCACCTTCTGAGCACACATTAAACGGATCAAGGTTTGTTGATAAATTTGCCTTCTTTTTTCCCTTTTATTTTGGCATGAACAACATTATTTTCTTTAATTATTTTCAATATGATCATCTTAATATGTTTGTTTTTTTTTTTTTTTTTTCATCGAACTCATTGGTAGGTATGATCTCGAGCTTCACATTATCCATTTAAACTCTAAAGCAGAGATAGCTGTTACTGCTATTGTTTATAAATATGGCCAACCTGATCCCTTCCTTACAATGGTATTACCTTGGTTTAAAGTTCAAGACTCAAAACGACAAGCTTTACTTTAGAGTAATTCTTCCAAACCAAAGTCATTATTTTTTTTCCTTCTTCTTTCAGCTGTTGGAGCACATAAAAAAAGTGGATCATAACGAAAAGATAGAGTTGGGGATTGTTAATCCAGGGCTTATCAAGTTTGGAAGCAGAAAGTATTACAGATATATTGGTTCCCTTACAGTTCCTCCTTGTACTGAGGGTATTATTTGGACCATAATTAAAAAGGTATTTTCAATAAACATATATCGTATCTTCTTTAATAATATATTTGACAACTTGTTCTTATTTCTTCTTATACTTCATTGTCTCTTTGCAGGTTCGAACGGTTTCGAGAGAGCAAGTTCGAGCATTGAGGGAAGCTGTTGATGATGTAAGTTTTTGACTCCACCATCTCCATATTTGAAAAAGGAAGCAGTTGTCTAAGAGACTCTTTCTTGATAAAATTGTTTCTGTTGGTTTTGTTGTTTTTCAGGGATTCGAGGAAAATGCAAGGCCAACTCAAGAATCGTACGGAAGAACAGTGTTGTTTTATACTCCGAAGGTCTGATAATGGAGGCTTCTGCGTTACTTTACACAGACTGGAATAAGAATGAGAACTTGGAGAACCACACTTGGTATGTCTCCCATCAAAAAAGTAAATAAATAATCTCATTGGTGAGGGTTGGCTTTAATACATATATAAATTAGCCTTTTTGGCCGATCTGCTCTGCTTTACTGTGGAAAGTACTATTTTGAAATTGTATTTAAAGTCAAGCTAGTTATCTAAAAGCAAGTTGGTATTAGAAATTGTTGTTGAAGTGGTTTGGAAATTATCTTCACATCTTAAATAGACTTTTACCAATACTTATTTTGGTAGAATTAGACACCTAATTAGTTCCCCAATCTAACTCTTCACATCTCTAAGTTATCTTTCTTCAAACTTAACCCACAAAATACAAATCAAAATTTAAAAACCAAATTTAGTTAGAATGTAAATCAGAGAAGAACAGGCTAATTCAAAGGTATCCTTTTATCAGCCTTTCAAGCCCCCAAGCCTTCAACGTCGAAAAGCAAAGCAATAGTTTGGAAACTATACACACGTTAATAATTAATGCAGAAACTTACAATAATTAGAGGAAGTATACAATAAGGAGAGGTTCCAAAAGCAAATTATCAACCATACCAAAGCTAATATAAAAAATAAATAAAAAAAGCAGCAAAAACCCAACAAAACGAAACACCTAAGCAATCAGGAACGGGAGGACGGTGAGCATAAAAGACTCGTATGAGAAAGTTGCAGACCCAGATAACTGGGTGTCCTTCTCCTTAAACTTCTCTGTCAATCCCTGCAACACCCAAACAATTTCAATATCAAGATCAACAACAATAAGAAGAATAACAAAATTTCTTTTAGTAAAAATATTATGTTTGAACTTTACCTTAACAGTGAGGCAGCACCTGCATTAAGAGCAACCAAAAACAGAGATTACAATCAGTCATTCAGGGGTCAAAAATCACATAAAATTCAAGAAATTTAGAAAAAAAAAATTAAAAAAAAAAAGGAACTGACTCGATGAAATTATCATATTCGATGGCCCTGTTTTTGCCTCCTGTCTTGTCGAACTTGGACACCAGCAATTCCAAAACCGCCGGCGACACCGCAAATCCCATGCTCAGCAATGCCTCTCTCAGCTCGTTGGCATCGATTTTGCCGCTCCTGTCACGGTCGAATCTCTCGAATATTGCCTATATTTATCCATTACCAAAAAACCACCATATCCATTATTTATTTATTTTTATTGCGAATTTATTTAATTGATAAATTAAATGGGAATAATCTCGGGCTCACCCTCCAGTTCTGAAGACTGTAGAATAACGCAGTGAACTCCTTGGGACCTGTTCCACCCAAAAAAAAAACAGTAATAAGACACGTGAATTTCTTTATTTTAGCATCCGATGCTGAAATGCGATGGCAGTCGATGACAAGCCCCACGTGGGCTCCCCATTAAATTATCCACATTTATACAGATTTTGATATAAATAAATCGCGACTTTTTCTCCTTCCTCTGCTCCATACGCGTAGAATAACATTCTACGACTCGGCCCACGATGATGCAAATATATTAGACCAGGCAAGGGTATATTCGGCATTTCAATCAGTCATAATCCGTTCCTATCCCTTAGCTTAAGGTCGGTCAAACCTACTACTCCACCTCCCTCCACCAGCGGCTCAGCCTCAACATCGGAGGCAAAAAATCGACGATTCTCAAATTATCACGGACCATCTTCTATCGGCCGGAAAAATTCACAATCTCTTAAATTTAAGCCCTAATTTGCTAATTTGAACAGAAAATTCAAAGAGAGAGAGAGAGAAATTACCGATCTTCCTTGTGTTAGAATTAGTGAAGTGGTACATGAGAAGACGAACGGTCCTGAGACTGAAGGTCTGATTATAAGAAGAAAGCGCCCCTTGCAACTCCTTATCATCGATTAAGCCACTCCCATCCTGGTCCGCCATCTGAAAGCAAGCAACCACGCTCGGATCCGTTCCGGGAGGAAAAGTGGAAGGAACCAGAGAAGCGAACGGGCTTCCGTACCCTGGTGCCGGAGGGTATGCGCTTCCATGGGGCTGGTGGCTGTCCTTTGGGGGCTTTGACGGTGCGTAGGGTGCGGAGGGCGCGCCATAAGCAGATGCGTAACCTTGTTGCTGGTGTTGCTGGTGGTGCTGTGATGGAGGCGGCGGTGCTCCGTATGGTGAGGCGGCGTATGGTTGCGCTGTGGTGGGCGGCGGCGGGCCGTACCCGTACCCGGGAGGAGGCTGTGGATATCCGGACATATTTGGTGCAGTTTGGCTTTGGATTTGTGTTGTGCTGTGTTTGTCTGAGTTGTAATGTGTTTTTGGGGAGGTAGGTGATATACTTATACAGACAATTTCACAGTTAACAAATTTATTAATGAATTTATGTAAAAAAAATAAATTATAAAATGATATTNAAAATGATATTTAATAAAAAAAATTATTATAAATTAGGATATAATTTTTTTTATTAAGATAGGATTGAACATTACACTTAAAAATATAATTTTAATAGTTTAACCTTTTGGTCAATTATATAAGTGCAAATGATACTCGGCCAAGCTTTCTTTGAGTGCAGTTGGTGTATTTATAATTTGTATTCAGCAGCAATGGACAATATTCGAAGACTTTTTGGTCATAAAATTAGTGAAATATATTTTCAGATAAAAAGTTTAAATTAGATTACAAAATTTTCTTTCTCGAAATAAAAAAAAGCAATTGACAATATTTAATAATTAATGGAAATAAACATACTTATTCCACCAAAAATAAAGAAAGCAAACATATTTATTTTTTAATATATGAGATAAATAAATATTTAACTGTCAAAGTTGACGAAGTGATACTTACAAAAAAAAAAAAAAAAGGACGAAATGAGGAATCTCACTTCAAATGGACCACGGCAATTGGGCAACTTTTTATACAACGCGTTTCAAAGTCAAAATAAATGGGCTCCTTGACTTTACAATCTAAGGCGGCAATGGACCACTTCGCTTGGGCTTTTTTTTGCTTCCTCTGCCCGTAGATAATCAACCCATAATATCAAAACAACTACACCACCATACTCGTTTCAAATGCCCCGTTTTTTAATAAAATAAAATAATTATGATTATATTTCTCATTATAGAATCTCCAAAAATTATAATAACTATAATTAATTCTTATTTGCCACTTGTTACTTTCATTTTTTTTTAGTTAAACCCAATCAAATTGTATTTGACTTCCAGTTTCATAAAATCCAACATGCCTTAAAAATAATTATTTGAACTCTTTAACTCCGATATTATTGATATTTGATTTCACTAAGAGATGATTTTTTTTTATTCCAGACCACAGCTAAAGTGGTTTGAAAGAGATTTGCCTTTTATTTTTAAAATTTGTTTTATGTTTTAGTTTACTGTGCATTTACCCGTGAACTATCAATCATATTTTTGCTGACAGCATTTTTTTTTTCATTCTTTATTTCTCTCTCTTTTATTTATTTCATTCTCTTTTATTCTACTTTATTTTTTTCTCCCCCAAATTCATTCTTATTTGGTGGTCTCCATTTAAGCTATTGTAATCCTAATTTTTAAATTATATTTTATCAAAATTATCAATAAATAAATTTATTTAAAAATAAAAAATTATATTATCTCAAAATTTTAGAAGGTACCATGTGCATATTTTAAAAAAATAAATTAAACTTCAATAATAATATAAATGATTCCTATAGAAGAAAGAAAAAAAATATTTTATTGAGATGAATAAGTTTGGATGAGAAAAGAAGAAGAAGAGAGTTTAAGAGAAAGAAAAATATAAAGAGAAATGAAGAGGAAAAATAAAAAAATAAGAAATAAATTAGGGTGGACTGCGTGAGAGAGAGGAAGGTAAAACGGGCAGAAAAAAAAAGGGGAGACTTTGGTTTGTAGTTTGGACCAGACCCACCTTGGTTATCCTGAAACGCCAAAGGCCCGGCACCCATTAAGAACCCATCCACTGTCCTAGCGTGTCCCTACACCGGTTAGCCCGACCCACTAGACCCGAAGCCCGCCAAACCAACCCACAAGCAGCACGACCCCTTCCCCCAGCACCTTTTCTCAGGGCCCCCTCCCCCGGTTAGCCCAACCACAGGCCCAACCTTCCCTAGGCTACCTCCCTTTCACCCCAACCACCCCAAATCAGCTTTATTTATTTTTCTCTCTCTATTCTTTCTCTCTTTCTTTGCAAGTTCAATATTTATTTTCTTCCAGCCCACCGCAAAACAAGCTTTCTTTTTTTTTTGGTGAATAAAACAAGCTTTCTTTCTTTTTACTCTCTATCTCTGTTTTTATTTTCTTTTCTCTCTTTCTGAACAAAATCAATATTTCTTTTTATTCTTTTTCATTTTTTTCATCCAAACTCATTTATTTCAATTAAATATTTGTAAAATTTTAATAAATTTTTTAACTAGATTTCTGTGATCAATATTTGAAAACAAATGCTAATTTTTTTTGGAGAGAAATTTTTTTTTAAAACAAGATCTATGAGGAAAAATAGGTTTGAATGAGGAAAAAAAATTATTAGTGAATATTTCCTCTATCTTTCTTTGAAAAGACAGAAAATAAAATTTTAATATAATATATAATTGATAATTTTACCAATAAATTGGGGCCGATAAATGAAAAACAATTGTCTTCACACCCGGCAATTATAAAAAAAAATCTGATTACGTTAGTTTGGGTTGGGCTACGGGGAGAAGAACTTGAAGGCCCATTTTGAGTCATGTCAAGTTTTCCTACCCAGATGGGGAGTCGAGCCATTTAAAAGCCCAAAAGCGAACGAGAGAGATAAAGATGTTGATCGACGTCTCTAAGGTTGGCCACGTGTAAAGTTATAACCAACGGCAACCGTACTGTATCAGAACCTCTACACTATCTCTCAAAACTTCTCCGTGTACCCCAATCCAAGCCCAGACTTGGGGGAGTCGCTCGCTCCAACTCTTCTGTGGCCATCAAAATCGAAAAAGAAAAATTATATCTCCAAGCAGCGCATGTTATCAAATGACATCCTTTCGGCGCACGTTAGCAATCCTCTGTGTTTCCTACACCTTCAGTGACCACGATACCTTCTCTTTCTCTTTCCACCCTCCTAAACCTGCGCACCCCGCCTTCGCTTTCTCTCTCTTTTTCCCAGCTTCTCTAGGGTTTGGGTTATCCATTCTTCTATCTATTTTCTTCTCTCTGCTCGTTGCGAAATTTTTCATGCTCTTCGAACAGCTAGGGTTTTATCTCCCTGGTTTAGCTTCACTGTCTCTTCCCGTCTTAGCACATGGACCACAGGAGGCAATCCAAAGACTCGGTCTCCTACTCCAATCTCTTCAATCTTGAGGTTTGTGTTAACGTTTTCTTTTTAGCAATTGAGTTTGCTTCTTGTCCTCTCAATTTATGGCCTCAAACTTAGTTTTTTATTTTTATTTTTTCAAAAAGTATACTTCGTTTTGTGCGTTTTGTGTTTATTTCTAAATTGTTTTTGCTATTCGTTGGTTGGGTGTCAGATTTAGGTATGTTGAATTATGCTTTTTAGGTTGTCATTATTTATTTAGTGGCTATGTTTTATGCATAGAGGATTTTATTGCGGTTTTTTTATTTTTATTTTTATTTTTTTGGGTTGTATTGTAGTCTTTGATGAACTTTCAACTTCCACAACCAGATGATTTTGATTATTACGGGAATAGTAGTCAGGATGAGAGCAGAGGTAGCCAAGGTAGGCAATTTTTGTTTCCTGGATTTTTGGACTTTAACTCTCATTGGCCAATTTGCAGTCTTTTCTCTTGTATGAACTTTTGATTTACAAATTATGCTATTCTTTCGCATATGTACGTATATTATATAATTAGTGGAGGGAAATTTGTTCCTGTGAGATTTGAACTTATGTGATTGCTTTGGTTCTGTTTCTGTTGGTTGTGTATACAGGTGGAGCAATTGCAAACCATGGTAATGGGCTGATATCTGAAAGGGAATTAAGCTCTGTGAAGAGAAGGTGGTCTCAGAACGGTGACTACAAGGACGAGGACATTTACTACGGGACACACATTACTGAGGAGACATATAGAACCATGTTAGGAGAACATATTCTGAAGTACAAGAGGAGGTTTAAGGACTCCTCAATGAGTCCTGCTCCATCCAGGATGGGAATCACAGTTCCAAAAACTAATTTAGGTATGAAAGCTAGGAAGTTAGGGAATGAGCACCGAGGAGGGTTTTTTGAACCGGAAATTGCTTCTGAGTGGCACAATGATGTGAATCCTCAAAAACCAGGGAGCTATCGTGATGCAGATTTTGCGCCACAGAGTAGCATTGATAGGTTTATCTTCCCTTCTGGATGTTTTATGAGTTGAAAGTTTACAATTGAAAAATCCTTCGTGCTATTATTTGATAAGAGAATTATTTGTAGTTATATGCTTCAGAGAAATAAATTTTATCAATATCTCAAATTTTCATTTCTATGTTTCATGCAGAGCAATATATGACCCTCCTTACTTGGATATTGGGGATGGTATCACTTACAAGATTCCTCCAACTTATGATAAACTGGTAGGATCTTTGAACTTGCCGAGCTTTTCTGACATCCAGGTGGAGGAAATTTACTTAAAGGGTACACTGGATTTGGGGTCCTTAGCGGAAATGATGGCTACTGATAAAAGATTTGGGCCTAAAACCCGGGCAGGGATGGGGGAGTCCCTCCCTCAGTATGAATCACTTCATGCAAGATTGAAGGTCGTGTCAACTTCTAATCTGGCTCAGAAGTTCAGTCTGAAAGTTTCCGATGCTGCCTTGAACTCTTCAATCCCAGAGGGGGCAGCTGGGACCATAAAGAGGTCTATCTTGTCTGAGGGTGGTGTCCTGCAAGTCTACTATGTGAAGGTTTTGGAGAAAGGAGACACATACGAGGTTTTAGCTCCCTTCATTTATGAGTGGTTGATCAAAATTATATTTATCTCTGTGATTGTTTTCCATGGAGGGGAGATCAAGATGCTGTAGGTAGTTCTGTTTTCTATTTCATATGGTTTATGGAGCTGGTTTTAATTCAGTTCTGGTTATTTTTTAATGCAGATAATAGAAAGGAGTCTTCCCAAGAAGCAAAAGGTAAAGAAAGACCCTTCGGTGATTGAAAAGGAGGAAATGGAGAAAATCGGAAAAGTCTGGGTAAACATTGTAAGAAGAGACATTCCGAAACATCACAGAAATTTTACAACTATCCACAGGAAGCAACTTGTTGATGCCAAGAGATATGCAGAAAATTGTCAAAGAGAGGTATGTGTAATGTTTTCTCACCACAGAAGTTTTCTGTATTTTATTTTTGACTATCATATTGGATAAGGCTTTTTGTTTTTCCAACTTAGTAGTGGTGCTTATTGCTAATCCAGATGTGGAATATATATGATTATATCCTGAAGGTATGTTGTCATTGATTTTCTTTACCAGGTGAAAATGAAGGTGAGCAGATCATTTAAATTGGTTAGGGGTGCTGCAATTCGTACGAGGAAATTAGCCAGAGACATGCTGCTCTTTTGGAAGAGAGTAGATAAAGAGATGGTACGCTTTCATTTTTCTTTGTGAAGTTCATTTTTTTTTTGGGTAATTCTTAGTTAATTTCATTAAGTATGCAATGTAATTGATTTGGATATAATTATATAAAAAACACCATATGCTCTCTAATTATTAGGATATTTTGTTTGCATATTCCAAATCATTAGTTTGGTATGTCATATGAGCGAAATTTATTTATGGTTTTCTTTTTGTATATATATTTTTCTGAGGTAAGAACTTACCTGATTAGGTTTGTGATATCCAAAAATTTTCAGGCAGAAGTGAGGAAAAAAGAGGAGAAAGAAGCTGCTGAAGCTTTGAGACGAGAACAGGAGCTTCGAGAAGCAAAGAGGCAGCAACAAAGGCTGAATTTTCTTATTCAACAAACTGAACTCTATAGCCACTTTATGCAGAACAAGTCAAGTTCACAACCCCCTGAAGCTATGGTTGTAGGGGAAGAGACAATAAATGACCAAGAAGCCCTTATGAGCTCTTCAGATACTGCTCCTGTTGAGGAAGATGATCCTGAGGAAGCTGAATTGAAAAACGAGGCTCTTAAAGCTGCTCAAGATGCAGTTTCCAAGCAGAAAAAGTTAACAAGTGCATTTGATGATGAATGTTTGAGGCTGCGCCAAGCTGCTGAACCCGAGGATGCTCCTCAGGAGGTTGCAGGAGCTAATAACATAGATCTACTTCACCCGTGAGTTTTTCTTTTATGTGCTTTGCTTTTTCTCAAATTTTAGTGTACTATTGATCTGTTGACGAGTTATAGGCAGTGCGTTTCTCAAATTTTATGTGCTTTGCTTTTCTTTTTGCAGTTCCACCATGCCAGTAACATCAACTGTTCAAACACCTCAGTTGTTTAGAGGCTCACTTAAAGAGTATCAATTGAAAGGTCTTCAATGGCTGGTTAATTGCTATGAGCAGGTTGTATAGTAGCATCTATAAATATATCATAAATTATGCACATATTAACTTCTGCTTTATTCCTTATGTTTACTTCCAAGTTTTTTTGTTGTCTGCAGGGTTTGAATGGCATACTTGCTGATGAAATGGGCCTCGGAAAGACCATACAGGCCATGGCATTTTTGGCTCATTTGGCTGAGGTAATTTCACATTTGGTGTTTGTTGCATTTAGATTTCCTTGGTTGTAACTTGAATAATCATCCCATTCAGGAAAAGAATATATGGGGCCCTTTTCTGGTTGTTGCTCCTGCATCAGTATTGAACAATTGGGCTGATGAAATCAGTCGTTTCTGCCCTGACTTGAAAACTCTTCCTTATTGGGGTGCAGCCCAAGAACGTGCTGTACTTAGGAAAAAGATCAATCCAAAGACTCTTTACCGTAGGTAGTTGTCTTTGCCTTTTTTTTTTCTTTTCTTCAACTCTAGTTTCTCAAGAATAATGATAATTTGCTCAAAAATCCATTTCACTGCCATTTCTACTGATGGTCACTTATTTTTTTTCTTTTCTACGTTTTAAGGGATGCTGGGTTTCATATTCTCATTACCAGCTACCAGTTGTTAGTTTTTGATGAGAAGTATTTCCGGCGTGTGAAATGGCAATATATGGTGTTAGATGAGGCTCAGGCAATTAAAAGTGCATCCAGGTTCTGATTTCAATCTTTCTTCCAGTGTATGAGATTATTGAAAACGTTCATGTTACATGTTATTAGTTGCCTGCATTTTGTTTTCTGTTCCTCATTGGATATCAACTTCTTCATGAGAATTGACTGCTGAAATGAGCGCCTTTCTTCTTGCTTGCATTAGAACCATAATATATATGAAGTGTTCTCAATATCGGGAAAAAGAAAGAAAATTAAGAAACGATATAAATATTATACTGATTTATTTTTTTGAATGCAACCAGATTAAAAACTTTATAAACCAACAAAATTATAATAAAAGAAAAATTATAAGAAGGATAAAATTGAACTTTTTTTCAATTTTTGTCTGTAGCCATATCAATCTTCTTAAAGTAGCATTATCATCTGGATTATATTTTTCTTTTCCAATCCATGTATTCTCATCCACTTTGCATTGGTGATTGGACAGTATAAGATGGAAGACACTACTCAGCTTTAACTGTCGAAACAGGCTACTGCTGACTGGTACACCTATTCAGAATAATATGGCAGAGTTGTGGGCCCTACTACATTTTATTATGCCAACCTTATTTGATAGCCATGAACAATTCAATGAGTGGTTTTCTAAAGGGTATGCATTCTTCATTTGAAATTGCTAATCTGATCAACAAATGGTACTTCTCATATGTTCTTATTATTATTATTAATTTTTTATTTTTTATTACATGTTACCAGAATCGAGAACCATGCAGAACATGGTGGTACTTTGAATGAGCATCAGCTTAACCGATTGGTGAGTGTCCCTTTTCCAATGATATCATTGTACATACAGTTTTGGTCAGTGCTGTTACAAGCAGTGCATTATTGTAAAACATTTGAATATTTAGTGAAGATGAGAATTCAGTGCTATTGATTTTTGTCTTTTTTCTGTGCCCGTAAATCACTTGGCATATATTTATGCATTTTTATTTCTGCACTTTGTTATTTATTATTATCCCTAATATGTATGTATTGCTGGTTAAACGCTTCATTATAAATCTCTGCTGCCTTTTCTGCTTTATTTACTTTATACTTGACCTGTGCTATGAATGTGCAAATTGTGCATTTTAAGGCTCTCTACTTATGCCTATATGATATAAATTTTGTTTTGTTCCTCCTTTCAGCATTCAATATTAAAGCCATTCATGTTGCGTCGAGTTAAAAGTGATGTTGTTTCAGAGCTGACTAGGAAAACTGAGATCACAGTACACTGCAAGTTGAGTTCACAGCAGCAAGCTTTCTATCAAGCTATCAAAAACAAGATATCTCTTGCTGAGTTGTTTGACAGCAATCGCGGGCATTTAAATGATAAGAAAATTTTGAATTTAATGAACATTGTGATTCAGCTAAGGAAGGTAAGCTATGTGTTCGATTCTGCTAGGTCAATTTGGTGAGAAATGTATGATATTTGAAACATGTGCCTATGTCATGGAATTATTTTCTTTTCTCTTTCATTTATTTTTAATTTATCCAATGGTAGGTCTGCAATCACCCAGAGTTATTTGAGAGGAGCGAGGGAAGCACCTTTCTCTACTTCGGTGAAATTCCAAATTCTCTTCTGCCTCCACCCTTTGGGGAGTTGGATGACATACATTACTCAGGATGTCATAATCCTATAACTTTCAAGGTACTCCTTTTGAAATTATTTTCCCGAGCTATAAGTTCAATATTTGATATGCTTTAAGTTCATTTTTCCCCTAGTTGGCTTATATTTTATGTGTGTATAGCGTGTGTGCCCTCTAAAATTATTTTGCAGTAACCTACAGAGTAAAGATTTCCACCAAGTGTTTGTCCGTGCATGTTTATCCATATTTATCTCTGGTTAGGCTTTGTTTTTGTGCATCAGTTTCCAATACTAGACTGATTATTGTATTATTGGAATTCCAGATCCCGAAGCTTGTCTATCGAGAATCTCGCCAAAGTGCTGATGCACTTTGCTCAACAGTTACATGTGGTCTCTACAAAGAAAATTTTCTAAAATATTTCAATGTATATTCTCCAGAAAATGTTTATCGATCAATATTCTCAAAAGAGATTAGCTTGGATGGCTGTTCAGATAAAAGTGGAACTTTTGGTTTTACTCGATTAATGGATCTGTCCCCAGCTGAGGTTGCATTTTTGGGAACTGGTTATTTTATGGAGAGGCTGATGTTTTCTCTTATGAAATGGGACCAACAGTTTTTGGATGGAATCATGGACTCACTCATGGAAACCATGGATGATGATCCTGAATGTAATTATGTTAACAATGGAAAAGTAAGAGCTGTTACACGAATGTTGCTGACGCCTTCAAGATCTGTAACACACTTGCTTCAAAGAAAATTTGCAACAGGGCCTGGTGATGCTCCATTTGAGGCTTTAGTGGTCTCTTATCGAGACAGGCTTCTATCTAACATTAGGCTTCTCCATTCAACATACACATTCATCCCTCAAACCAGAGCTCCACCGGTAGATTTTCTTAACCTGTTTCTTATTAGTGTTCATTTGATGTGGAAGATGTTTGTTTTTTGAAAAAATTCTCTTTTCTTCTTGTTTATAGGTTAATGCACACTGCTCGGATAGAAACTTTGCATACAAAATGATTGAAGAGCAACATTGCCCCTGGCTGAAGAGGTTGTTTGTTGGGTTTGCACGGACATCTGAATATAATGGACCAAGAAAACCAGATTGTCGGCATCCTTTAATTCAAGAAATTGATTCCGAACTACCTGTTTCACAACCTGCTCTTCAGCTGACTTACAATATTTTTGGGTCTTCTCCTCCCACGCAAAGCTTTGACCCAGCAAAGTTGCTCACTGTAAGCATATTTATTTTTCTAGTTTTCTCTTTTATTCTTCGGTGACCATATTGTTTCTTTTCCTTCTCTCCCTGTGTAACTGCACACCCGAAGCTTCAAGTTATCTTCTTTTAAATAGGACTCTGGGAAGCTTCAGACACTAGATATATTGTTGAAACGCCTTCGAGCAGAAAACCATCGTGTTCTGTTATTTGCTCAAATGACGAAGATGCTGAATATTCTTGAGGTATGTAGGCATTTTTTTTTTCTCATTTGTTTCTGTACTTTCATGGTTGCTATAGGTTCATGTGTTCATTTTGGTTTATGCAACTAACAAATTAATTTCAATCCATCCAATTCTGCCAGTTTGTATAACATTTGGTTAACTTCAACACTGTGATTTAAGATGTGGTCAGACCATGTTGTTAGTGAGCCTCGATGCAAGCTAGTGTCATGATCTGACTTTGTGTATGTTAATTAGTTTCATACCCAAATAGTACAGTCAAAAGTTAAGTTCCTTTCTGGTCATGTCTTCAACTCAATACCATGGTTGAAGATTTGGGTCATAGTCACGTTTTATACACCCAAAAAAGACTTGGTTTTCTTAAGTTAGTTGAGTAAGAGTTGAGCTTAGATATTTGACAAAATAAGATTTGCAGGGTTTGAAACTTGAATTAGATACTTCATTTATTCTCACGTTGAGTTGAATGACAAAGTCATTTTACCATTTTGGAAATTATTGTTGCACCAAGTGAAGTTCATTTTTCTTCTATTATAACAACGTATCCATCTTATTGGTGATATTATGTTTTGGCGCTAATGACTCTATACATGCAGGATTATATGAACTACAGGAGATATAGATATCTCAGACTTGATGGATCTTCCACTATAATGGATCGCCGGGACATGGTTAGGGATTTCCAGAATCGGTAATGACATTTTTTTTTTCCCACTTTTGTTAAGATAGCTATTAGGGCAGATTTAACAGTGTTTAATTATTATTTTAAAAAAATAAAATAAACTGTATTGTTGCAGGAGTGATATATTTGTCTTCTTGCTAAGTACAAGAGCTGGTGGACTTGGGATTAACTTAACAGCTGCTGATACTGTCATATTTTATGAAAGTGATTGGAATCCAACCTTGGACTTGCAGGCAATGGATAGAGCCCACAGGTTGGGCCAGACGAAAGATGTGAGTTTTCTTCTTGACTTTCTTTTTCTTTCTTCATTTCTTTTTTTGAAGGAGCATGCACATGACTTCACACTGGTTCTTCAACCAAAACATTTTTTGTCACTTATGGGAGGTATCTTGCTGCTTATGTGACCTCTATGTGTCTTCTCTCTTAGAAAAAAAATTCAATCAGGCTTTAACCTCACAAGTTTACAAAACTGTTAGAATTTTCTATGCAGCTTAACATTAAAATATTTGTTGAGTTCTTTGATCTAAATATAAGGTGCTTATTTTCTCTTTTAGGTTACTGTCTATCGACTAATTTGTAAAGAGACAGTAGAAGAGAAGATTCTTCAGAGAGCAAGTCAGAAAAATACCGTCCAGCAGCTTGTCATGACTGGTGGTCATGTTCAGGGAGATCTCTTGGCTCCTGAGGATGTTGTATCTTTACTTCTGGATGATGCCCAGTTGGAACAGAAACTAAGAGAAGTTCCATCACAGGTGGGGATAAATATGGTTGGTTTTCATTCTTGTTCAAAAAGTTAGCTCATGTTTGGGTAGCCTACGAACTTCTCATTTTTTTTTGTGCTTTTGTCATTCCTTTGAAAGAAGAGAGACTTAATTTTTTTACAATGGATCCTAATTATATTTCCTATTGTTTGCAAGTTAGGTTAAGGATAAACAAAAGAAAAAACAAACTAAGGGTATACGAGTAGATGCAGAAGGTGATGCATCCTTGGAAGATTTAACTGATGCTGGATCTCAGGGTGCTGGGCTTGAGGACTCTCCAGACCCAGAGAGAGCAAAATCCAGTAACAAAAAGGTAAAGTATACAAACTTGTTCTGATTAGTATAGTGGTCGATACTTCCTGAAGGAAAACTGCCATTGTTTGAGTCTGATCAGACCAATGACATTAACATCTTTACGCAGAGAAAAGCTGCACCTGATAAACCGGCATCATCAATACTGAAGAATTCTCGAAAGATGGATGACTCTAACTCTATGTTAATGGACTTGGAGATGGATGATAGCCTTCAAAATACCGATTTACAACCAATAAAACCTAAGAGGCCTAAAAGGCCAAAAAAGAGTGTAAATTTTAATCTTGAACCAGTGTTTACTGACTCACAAATGGTAGTTTCAGAGCAGCCCCAGTTTCCACCATAAGAGTTGGGTTCTGGTGGTTTCAGGGCTGAATCAAGCCAAGATATCCCATTGCATAGCAATTAATATGCTTGACGATTCTATTGGTTTGTATAGTAAAGCGATTAGAGTTGTAAATATAGGACTTTGATTTGTTGTAATTTGTCCCTGGGTGGAAAGTAAATAAAATCTGGTTTACAATTACAATTGATACCGATGCTAATTCATGAGTAAGTAAAAGAAAGAGAAATAAATTTATACCAACAAAAAAGGGAGAGAAATAAAAGCAACCATTGATCAAAAAGAAGAATGATTGACAAAAAGAACAGCTGAAATCTTACGTTAATGGAAGCATAAAAGAAATAAAGTTGCAGGAATATCATACAGCATATATAATTTTATCTGTCTGTTGGCACTTGGCACCTATAAAATTACATGTCTATCGTTGTAATTTTAGACGCTAATGGTGGGGAACAAGCATCCACTGTAACAAAATGATAGTATATACGCATGCACGTACATTTGCGTTCTGAAACTTGAATTGTCCTTGACAGTGTTTTATTCTACAATTTTGTTATAAAATGGATCGTCTGAAACTTGATATAAAAATCAGAACAAAATGGATGCATGTTCACCAGCATGGAAACAAAATGCCTTTTAATTGCGGCTGCATTACCTACAGATGAAATAGAAGTTCATGGACCTTGTATCGTCAAGCTCAAACAACAATTATAACAGTCATACATTTCCAAAAACACCATCTTGATTACCATTTACGTTCATACCATATCTTGATTAAAAAAGAAGAGGACTGAATTATAAAATAAATAAGATATGGTCCATAGTTTCCCAAAAGGTGTCTGGTTGCTTCTAGTTTCTCAACAAACACACGCTTCAAGGGGGACTAAGTTTCAAGGGGTTCTAGATTCTTGACCGATACAAACTTCATGGTAGATTAAGGGCTTGAGCATGGTGACGGATATGATCATCTATGAAGGTGGAAACAAAAAAGTAAGAGTGATCATATCCGGGCTGCAACCGCAATAAGAGAGGAACACCGGCAGTCATGCATGCCTCTTGAAACTTGTGTGGAAGCAACTGATCATGCAAGAATTTGTCATCCCCTCCCTGAACAAAACTATCAATGAATCAACACAATGTGGCTATAGTGCAAACAAAATAATGGGTTATATCCAATACCACCCAGTGCTGAAATTCACTAAAATAGTGTTGTCAACTTGTGAAACATCATGTGCTTTAAAAGCAGTCCTAAATCAACACAGAGGAAAGAAACCATTACATATTAGAGTATCAACAAGGCCAACAGTTTGAACGATACTTGGTACAATAAATGGAGGATGTCAAATCTCACCTGATCAATTAATATGGTAGCTGACACATCACGAATCTTTGATATTAGGGAAGTGGCATCATATTCCTGCATTTTTGCTTGATTTAATTTGTTAAAAGATTGAGAAACCAGAAATTACGAAGAACTGAAGGAAGAACTGCACTTCATGGTTTTCACTACCTCCCAAGCGACTTTATTGTCACCAAGATAGTTTGTAAAAGCTTTCTGGCCCCATGGACAGTTTATAGGATTCACAATTGGTGCAAAGGCAGATACTGACTGGAATAAAAAATAAAAATATTAAAGTTTCAATAACAGAAATAGTATTCAGATGTTTCAAAGTTTTTATCATGTTTTCTTCTACACACCAGCAAACTGCTCAACAGATTTGATAAAATGGCCAAACTCGCTTAGTAAAATACAAGCACTTCTGGTCATTTGCAGACCTTTCAAACTTCCAGTTCATGGGGTAAATGTTTACCTTATACTTGTCCAAGTTTTTCAGATAGATTGTTAGAGCACCATGGCCACCCATAGAATGACCAGATATAGAAGCCCGAGATGTATCAAGCTGTGAAAAATTTTCACTCAAAAGGCTTGGCAATTCCTTAACAACGTAATCATACATACGCCAGTTCTTCCACTTCTCTTGTGTGGCATTCAGATAAAATCCAGCACCTGTGTTGAAGAAATTAAGAAAAAATACTCCTCAGCAACTGCTTCAATACAAAAACAAAATACAACATTCTTAACAAAGCATGTCTGTCTGTTGCTTAAGGTGTTCACATGAAAATTATGATTTTAGGCAACAAAATTACCACCAAGTTGTCCTCGTGTAGGAATAGAAAATTAACAGCCCCATGTCGCTTACCTAGACCAAAATCCCAGCTGTCTGCCTCTCCTTCCACATTGAGGCCTCCTATAAAATAAAATGTATATGAAGAAAGTCAGCAATACACATCAAGAACATGGCTACAAAAGTAAAGGTTGTAACAAAGCCAAAAGCTTTCCTGTCAGGTTAAAGAAAGTTCCAGCCACGTATCTGAAGTCGATATGAAAAGTACACTTGATATAAAAGCAATAATTTTACAACCGTTCTGACTTACTTGGAGATGTATCAGGAGCAATCAAAGCAACACCCTCACTTGAAGCAGCACGTTGAGCTCCCGATTTTATTATGACATTCTCATCTGTAGAGGTGAGGCCTGACAGCCAATAAAGTACCTGCTCGCAAATGAAGTAAAACCTCTAACTTCAGATAATAATACATTTTACAGAAGATGGTAGAAATCTCGTAGAAAACAAAATGGATTAACTATAGCCATCCAAATTACACCTTGACCGATTCAAACTAAAGCAGTGTCTTCCACAATTGATGAAAAAGCCTTCGAGTTAATAATATTTCTAGCCACAGGATGATGATATGAAACTGAAACTAAATTAGACACATGTTTCTTTATTCAAATTGCTCAGAGTTTTTTAGCATTTGACACAAAAAATCATCAACGAAGGGTCACAAGTGGTGAAAATTCATTCCCTCCGCCCACCCCGTCATGCATCACCGCCACATTTACTGTGCATTCCAAATTCCCACCGCATTTATAAACTTTTTCTGAGAAATGTCACACGGCGAAATGATTATCTTTGCAAATATGATGAGAAAAAAGATTTGTTCGGCGATGGCAGAGAACATAAGACATAAAAAAGTATAAGAAAAAAATCGGACCCTAATAGAAAACCATTATAAACCCCAAAATACAAGTTAACCCCAATATACCCTTCTGGCCTGAAAGGCAGGTAAACAAAAACCCAGATGGCACAGTTTCATTTTGGGCGTGTAATTGAAATGGGTTGGATGAAAACTGAGAAAAAGGTAGAGAGTTTGAGAGAGTGAGAGAAAGGACTTACAGGGAATTTGTGGGAAGAAGAAGGAGAAGGAGGGAAGTAGATGTGGAAGGTCATTGAGCATCCCAAGGTGGGGCTAAAATGCTTGAATCTCTTGTTGAACCCTCCAAACATCTTTGAGCTGCTGATTTCGGCTGGCTTGCTCTCCATCTTGGTCTTCCTTCCCAACAAAATGCCTTCGCTGCTTTCTTTCTCTTGCGCGCTAATACTACACCTGATGGACAAGGAAATAAAAGCAGCGGTGTATATAAGAAGCGTACTCTAGCTGTGTATTTAGTTCTATTGCCCAAATTGCACTTGATGGGCCTCTATCAAGCCCCTTTTTGCCTTGAATTGTAGTCCTCATGATGATGAGGAACGGAGAAAGAAATAGAGATTTTTATACTTAAGCTTATCTAATCACAAAAATAACTATTCATATCTATTTTTTTAAAATAATTATTTATGTCTATCATCCAACATTTTTTACATTTTTTTCCAAAATATCTTTTTTTTTTCTTTTTTTTTTTACCTTCTCTCTCAACAATCTCTCTCTCTGTCTTTTTCTTTCTTTCTCGAGTAAACTAAAAATTGAAGGATTTAGAGGCAATTTAGCAAAAAATAATTGCACCATTGGATTCAGAAAAGCTCAAATCCTAAGGAAAAATTGTAATTTAGAGGATGGGTAGGAAGATTTGAAGAAATATTTTTTTTTTCCTCAATTTCTTCATGGTTCAACTATTGAAACGAAAAATAGCAGTGGAGGCATCAGAAAAGAAGAAAGTTTTTTTTTTTCTCTCCTTTTGGATTTGAAAATATATGTTTTCTATGATATTAATAATATATATAATATGATATTAGAGTAAAAACTATGAATGAAAGCTGTTCAAACATATCCAAAGGCCCACCCCGCCCTTCTCCAGCATACACACCGCCCCGAGCCTACACAGCCCTTCCAGCCCACAGACAGCCTTTTCCTTACCATCCCAACCACCCGTCCTTTGCATTTTTTTTTTCATTAATTATTATTTATTTTTGAAGAATTTTTTAAAAACTGATTTTTTTTTTCATTACTTAATTTTTATTTGTGAAAAAAAAAAATAACTGAGATTTTTTTTATTTTTCTTTTTCACTATGGGTGGGGGTGGAGAGGGCAAAACCAGGAGCTGGAGAAAAGAAAAAAGAAAGAAAGAGAAGAAATTATCGAGGTGGAAGGGAAAAAAAGTAAAAATTTATCTTAAATATAGAGAGAGGGAAAAAAATAAAATAAGAAGAGGGAGAGATGGAAAAAAATAAAGTCATAATAAGTTTTTTGAATTTGGATTTACTAGTACAGTAGACGTGAATAGCTAAAAAAAATATAGGCATGGATAATTATTCTACTCTATTGGTGAGGATATGTAGAAAAGTCTGAAAGAAATAATAGATGAGTAATGTATTTCTTTTATGCCAACAATGCATAAAAAGCAATGTATTTCTTTTATGCCACCAATGTATAAAAAGCATACTCTAATGAAACGATTGAAACACGTTTGTTTGCAAAATTATATTATATTACTTGTACTGTATTATATTATATTATACTGTATTAATATTATNCCCTTCTCCAGCATACACACCGCCCCGAGCCTACACAGCCCTTCCAGCCCACAGACAGCCTTTTCCTTACCATCCCAACCACCCGTCCTTTGCATTTTTTTTTTCATTAATTATTATTTATTTTTGAAGAATTTTTTAAAAACTGATTTTTTTTTTCATTACTTAATTTTTATTTGTGAAAAAAAAAAATAACTGAGATTTTTTTTATTTTTCTTTTTCACTATGGGTGGGGGTGGAGAGGGCAAAACCAGGAGCTGGAGAAAAGAAAAAAGAAAGAAAGAGAAGAAATTATCGAGGTGGAAGGGAAAAAAAGTAAAAATTTATCTTAAATATAGAGAGAGGGAAAAAAATAAAATAAGAAGAGGGAGAGATGGAAAAAAATAAAGTCATAATAAGTTTTTTGAATTTGGATTTACTAGTACAGTAGACGTGAATAGCTAAAAAAAATATAGGCATGGATAATTATTCTACTCTATTGGTGAGGATATGTAGAAAAGTCTGAAAGAAATAATAGATGAGTAATGTATTTCTTTTATGCCAACAATGCATAAAAAGCAATGTATTTCTTTTATGCCACCAATGTATAAAAAGCATACTCTAATGAAACGATTGAAACACGTTTGTTTGCAAAATTATATTATATTACTTGTACTGTATTATATTATATTATACTGTATTAATATTATATATGATTTGGTATAGGGTACTTTACTATAAATTTTTGTAGAAAAATTGATATTTACTTATTATTTTTGGTAAAAATGCACGTTTGGGGCATTGCATCCTAAATTTGGTGGAACAAACACTTCAATCGAATTCTTATTAAAAATTGGCAAACAACAATTTGAAAAACAAATTCATGTCTGTTTGGTAAATTAATAAATGCACTCTTTTTTGGCAAATTCTTCACATATGTATTTTTGCTAGTAGAAATTCAAGTTACATGTCCTACTTTGTTTGTTTGAACATGCATATTTTATTTAACTTGTTCATCTTTCCAAAATACGCTCTCTTTTGTTTCTATTTATTATTATTATTTTCTTTTTTTGTGAGTAGATATGGAACAAAGAAATTATATGGCATTCATAATTACAACACGCAATTTGGCACTTGCGTAGTTGCATATGACGGGATAGTTTTTGGTGATGATGTTTTGGATGATTAGTATGTAGGAGGAGAATGAACTATGCTAAAGGAACATTCAGGAAAGAAGTTGTTTTTGAAATAGATTACATAATTTTTGGCAAGAGTTATGTTCTGCAAAGCTTAACATTTATATTGATCTTTCTCTTTTAACATTATTGCACCATTCTATCAATTTGCTTGTAGGTAATAGAATTCTAATTTGGTTGATTAAATTATTCATATTTTCTATAAATCGTATCATCTACGTCAAATTTTCTTGATGAAATAGTATTTTATTGTCCAACAAAAAAAAAGGATTAAGAAAAAGAAAAAAATAAGTAATTATATACTTATAAAACCAAAGGATTTTGCATGGTATCCTTGTTGAAACTTGTTATTTAATCTTCCAATATAAAATATGGTTTTTCTTATCAAAGTAAATCAAACTTATAAAGTTTTAATGCACTTTGTACTTTTTAAAATTAAATTTGTTCATATAAAAATTTATACATTTAATTTGTACAATTAATATATTGTAATTTAAAAAAAAAATTATACATTTACCCAATTTAGTTAAAATTAATAGATTCTGGCATACTAAAATGCACATGACTCTCAAAATTAATTTTTATTTTTTATTACATCCAAAATTTAAAATTTTTTAAAAATATGAAAGAAAAGTTTGAAATTAATTTATGATTTTTTTATTTATTTATAATTTTTGGTACAATTAAAAATGAAAAAATTAATTTTGAAGATCGCATGCAAAGTACATGATTTCTAAATTAATAGAATCTGTCAATTTTAAATAAATTAGATAAATGTATAATTTTTTTCAAATTATAAAGTATTAATTTTACAAATTAATTGTAGAGTATCCAATATAAATAAATTTAATTTAAAAAAATAATAAAATGCATATAGACCAACTTATAAAATAGCAATCTGCATATAACATCAATAGATAAATAATAATAATAATAATAGTAAGGCACGTTGTTTATTATTATTATATTTTAAACCTACATATATACAACATATTCCAATTAAATATTTGGTGACAATTATTTATTAATAATCATGGACAGAGTTTATTTTATGTAAAAAAAATAACAATAATAGCATATCAAACACAATTCTATACCAAATACAATACAATTTTTACAGGTTGATTAAGCAATTCTTTTTATTTTATTTTGGTAAACGTTGATTAAGCAATTCTATACTATATAATATTAATTCAATATAATACAATAAAACACAGCAAAATCTAATACAGCACAATCGTGGAAACCAAATGTGATATGAGTATTTCGTCCTATAAGGCCAAATTACGCTTAATGGGCCTCGATCGAGCTTGTTTCGGCCTTGAATTTTGGGCAAGTCATGTCTAGTGGCCCAAATTATATATAAATCCACCTTAAGGCTATTTCAAATTAGGCACCACCGTAAGTATAATATGAAAGTTTTTTTTTTTAATATATATAACATTATAAATGTAAATATGTGAGTATCACGTACATGTGAGAGTGGGGAATATAATATTTTTTGACTAAAATTATTTTATATAAATGCATGTCTTAATTTACCAAAAAAAAATGCATGTCTTAAAGATTATAACCGTAGAGCTCTACATGGAAAATTTATTTGGCAATTTGGCTTCATTCTTTATAATGTCTAAAAACCTACTCCGTAATGCAAATAATGAGGAGTTTTATGCTGCACAAATAGTGAGATCTTAGTTTCTACGTTTATATATAACTTAAGGTCTCTATATATTTGCACATTACTTGTATTGTTGAATGCATATGCATGAGACACATGTAGCCATCATTGAGTGCTATATAACTTATACAGCTTTATTTTATATACAAATCGAATACACAATGATGTTGATCGTCTAACCAGACCTCTCTTACATCACAGGAATTTAATTAAAACACAACCGAAACCAAAAATCAATTATTGCAGATGTGGCAAACTAGTCACTCTTTTTCCAACTCACTATCCAGTGTTTCATGAAGAAACACGTTTGATCACATACTTCCTATTTATTCTTCATCAAACTTGTCATATATGCTTTTTATTTTTAAATAGTTATTAAACACAAATAATTAACCTCCTCTCAAATATAATGATAGTTTTTATTAAATCTCAAATAATATTAAAAAATAAATTAGATGACTTAAAAGATTAATAATCTGGTTTCTCTCTTATCTCTTTCACTTTTTTTTGGTTATCTCTGGAAAGATTTTTTCTTTTTTTCTCATCTCTCCCTTTCTCTCTGATTTGCAAAGCACTGCCCATTGCACCACATGTATATTTAGATATCTAATTTTTTTTCTTCAATTTTTTTTTTCTGTCATATCTTTTTTTTTCCCTTCCGTGGAGGCTGATCCATGGAATATGATTTTTGTGGTGGTTGCGATCTAGAATTTTATTTGTGGCTTATTTCTTAAATTTCTTCTCTTATTTTAATTTTTGTGTCAGATTGATATATGAAATTTACTGTTTGCTATTTTATTTCGTCTGGTTGCTATTTCATTGAAAGTCATCACATGAAAGTTAACGGGTAACCAAAAAAGAAAAAGAAAAATAAAAAAGCTTATTAAAAATATCAATAGAAAATTCAATTTAAAATGGTTGTTATTTACTGCTTGCTATTTTATTTCGCATGGTTGCTATTTCATTGAAAGTCATTACATCAAGATTAATGAGTAACCAAAAAAGAAGAAGAAGAAAAGTCAAAAAGGTTATTAAAAATATCAATAGCCAATTCAATTTAAAATGGAAAACTAATAATAGCATAAATGTTACTTAATTTTTTAGGATGGGTATTTTTGTTTTCTCTTTTGTCATAATATTTTTATTTTATTGTGTTTCTCAGTATACTTTTTTTTAATAATTAATTAAATAAAGCTTATTTGGTAGTTTTCTTTACTACGTTACTATAAATGTTGCTGAAAAAATAGAAGGTCAAAAACCTTCATTGGCTAATAATGTTTTTTTGCATCAATTATCAAATGATCACACGCCAAAGTTGGATCAAGAGTTTGAGTCTCTAAATGATGTTTATGAGTTTTACAATAGATATGCAAAAAAAATGAGTTTTAGTGTTAGAAGTAATTCTAGCAAAAAAGATAAATATTCTAATGAGTATATAATAAAATAGTATGTGTGCTATAAAGAATGAAGTCATAAAGGTAAAGAAGTCTGTGAAAAGAAAAGACGTCGAGGGTTAACAAGAGAAGGTTGTAAAGCAAAACTTACTGTTTTGAGGTCAAAAACAGAAACTTATGTAGTTAGCATATTTGTTGAGAGTCATAATCATCCATTGACAACCCCTAGAAAAGTGCATTTGTTGAGATCTCATCGTTTTGTTTCAGAAGCAAAAAAATCATTAACCCAACAGTTTTCAGTTGTAAATATTCCAACACATCAGTAAATGAGTATTCTTGAATTACAAGCTGGAAGATTAGAAAATGCAGGATGCACACAAAATGACATTTATAATTATCAAAAGACATTGTGTTGTGAAATGAAAGGACATGATGCAGATTTTTGAATGATTATTTTATGACAAAGCAAGAAAAAATCCAGAATTTATTTTTAAAATAGAGGTAAACAATGATAATAAATTGACTCATTGTTTTTGGGCTGATTCTACATCAAAGTGTGCTTATGCATATTATGGTGATGTGATAATATTTGATACAACATACAACACTAATAAATATAGCTTGATATTTGCACATATTTTAGGAGTTAACAATCATGGTCAAACAACTTTATTTGCTTGTGCTTTTTTAAGTGATGAGACAAGTGATTCTTTCATATGGTTATTTGAGGAGTTTAAAAAAGTCATGTCAGACAGTTCTTCTAAAATGATTATTACAGATCAAGATCCAGCAATGTCAATAGTTATTTCTCATTCATTTCCTAATTCATATTTGTCATATAGTGGATAAGTTTTCTGTAAAGATTAATGCTGTAATCTATAGAGATCATTATAAAGATTTTCAAAAATGCATATGGAAATCAGAAACTTGTGAGGAGTTTGATACTAATTAAATGGAAGTTATTGAAAAAAGCAACTTAGTTGACAATAAGTGGTTATCGTTAATCTTTGATATAAAATCAAAATGGGTGCTAGCATATGTTAACCATATATTTTCAGCTGGAATGTCTAGCAGCCAGCGTACAGAGAGTTCTCATTCATTATTCAAGAGGTATGTTTTTAAAGAAAACATATTGATGGATTTTATCACATGGTTTAATAGGGCACTTGCACGTCAACGATATGATGAGTTAGCTACCTATCATATTGATATGAATGAAAAGTTTTTGTTAAAACTTCCATTGGATATTGAGAAACAAATGTCAGAAATTTATACTCATAAAATATTTTACAAATTTTAAAATGAGTTGTGGAATAACTTGTCATATGTAATTGAATTAAAAAATGAAAATGACAATTATTGCGTGCATGGTGCTGGGAAGAAAAATGAAAATGGAAGCAAAGTTATGATGTTGAATTATTTTTACTGAAACAGCAAACTCTAACAATAAAACTTTCAAAAATACACACAAAAACGAAACGAAACACAATGACAACCCCATAATGCTTTGATAATTTTTTGCCCTTTCTCTTAGATTGCATGGAGGTTCAAATAATTAAAGAGCTTCTTATATAGTGGCATGGAAAAGCTTCTTGTATAGTAAAAAATGTAATAGACTGAGAGAAATAATGTAAAAGTCAAATCTTCTCTAGGAGAAAATGCCAAGACTTCAACCAATGTGTCATCTCCAAGAAAGAAGAAAAACAAACACAGTCAATTCATCCATCTGCTATGTCGAACATTTGTGAGAGACTTATTTGTCAAGGTTTACTTCATGATCCAACCAAACAGACATTATAAATAATTATGATGTTGAATTATTTATTTATTTATTTATTTTTTGTTGAATTATATATGATGCGGAATTGACTTTCGTAGTAAAATGGTCAATTTATTTTAACTTTCTACAAAAAGTTTACTGGATCGATCTGTGTGTTTTTTACTAAATATATCAGGATAGGTGCATCAATTAATTACTCATTGAATTCTATGGATAAGTGCATATCATATTTCAGTTTCCATGTATTCATATATTTCATCCATATATATGTACATACATGTCAAATCTTATCTTTGTATTTTTCAATGAAAATGAAGTTTTTGGATTCAACCCCAAGTAAACCCATTGCAATATAAATTCAATCTATAAAATTAATTATTTTTAGAAAATAGCTTTTATGAAAAATAATAATAATTATATTATGAATTATCCTATCATTTATATATATATTATTATTATCTATTACATTTAAGTTCAATTTTAGTATTTTTTATTTTTGTAGAATTTTTGAATTTTCAAATTAAATTTTTTTTTTTTTTAAATTTTATACCTTATTAAATTATTATTTTCCTCAAAAGCTTAAACAGCCAAGAGTGGATTATTATATAATTTAAAAAATTCCTATACGATTTTGATAATTAATTACAAAAAACCTATCTGCAATATATAATGCTTAATTTGTAATGCTAAATTAAGTATAATGACAAAATATATACAAAACAGATTTATCAACACATATAAATTTCCCATTAAAATTGCAAAGATACACCGACCTCTACAGTCTACCCGACCATTTTATTTGCCAAATATATATATATATGTATATATATAAGTGAGAAAAAGAAAACATTGAAAATGCTAAAAGAAAGAAGAAAAAGTAAGGCGGGGAAGACAGCTAGAGGCAGAGATATGTAAGCCGCCAAAGTAGTCATTCAATATTAATGACCGCTGGGGAAGTTGGCAATTTCCAAAACACTTTTAATGCTTTGGCACCCAACTCCAACTCAACCGTACCCAATCAATGCACAATGCTGCTCTCTCTCTCTCTCTTCCATGAGCTAGGCCTACGCATGGCCAACGGGAAGATGGAGCTATTTTAGATACCTTTTCTCAACGCCATTGCCAAATTTGAACTTTTGGTGCTTCCCATTTCTCTATTAGACTTTTTTGGGTGTCAATGTTTTCAAGCATGCTTCACTCGTAGTGTGTTTGCTCTTTGTTGTTTTAATTAAATCCTTTGTAGGTTAATTTTTTGGTCGGTCTTGAATCTTTGACCTTTCAATACCAAACCTTTGTAGTTTCCAACAAAAAAGAGGTTGGTTTTTATTTGACTTTAAAGTTCTTGTTTTAAAAGGTTTTTATTATATTTTGCTTCTTTAATCTTCTGAAACTTTGTAGTTGGGTAGATGAGCAAACTCTCATACGGAGAAAACAAAGATGTATTTAAATATATGTGTTTTTTTTGGTTTTTGTCATGTGCTGCTTAGCAACTTTTCCAGATTACAAAAAGACCAGCTTGAGAGGAAGTAGAAGAAAAAAACAATCTTTGGTTCATGTTAGCTTTAGATTTGGTAGAAAAATCTACCAATAAGATTTGATTCTTTCAGTGCAAGGAGCAATGTTGGAAGCTGAAATTTTTCATACTCAACAGTGCGGCTTTGGAGAGAAAAAAAAGTTGTTATAAATAATTAGAGGTGGGTTGTTCTTGAAATCTGGGTTTTGTTTGAGAAATATCTCCAAAGACCAATTAGGAATTTCTCAGAAACCAAACAAAAACCTGAAGTAAACTTTTAGGTACAGTTGGGTTTCCTCTGTCATTGTTGTTCTTGATTTTATTGGATAAAGATGGTGGGAAGCATTGAGACAATGCACAGCAATATATACTCAAATGGGTCTATTCAGAATTATCATGGTTTGGAAGAGAAACTTGATGAGCTCCGATGCCTTCTTGGCAAGGCAAATGGTGACCCTTTACGGATTGTTGGTGTAGGAGCCGGAGCTTGGGGCAGTGTTTTTGCAGCTTTGTTGCAAGATAGTTATGGGAATTTCCGAGAGAAGATTCAAATCAGGATTTGGAGAAGGCAAGGAAAAGCTGTTAACAGAGCCACAGCAGAGCATCTTTTTGAAGTGATTAATTCGAGAGAAGATGTCTTGAGGAGGTTGATACGGCGCTGTGCCTATTTAAAATATGTTGAGGCAAGGCTTGGGGATCGAACACTTCATGCAGATGAGATTTTGAAAGATGGGTTTTGCTTGAACATGATCGATACCCCACTTTGTCCTTTGAAGGTTGTCACTAATTTGCAAGAAGCAGTTTGGGATGCTGATATTGTGGTAAATGGTTTGCCTTCCACTGAAACAAGAGAGGTTTTTGAAGAGATCAGTAGGTATTGGAAGGAGAGAATTACGGTGCCTATAATCATCTCTTTGGCTAAAGGAGTTGAGACTGCTTTGGAACCTGTTCCGCATATAATAACTCCCACTCAAATGATTAACCGGGCAAGTAAGTAAGACTTCTCTACTACTTTCGTTTTCAGTTTTATATGTGCTGCTTGGCTTTAACTTTCTTTACCTTCTGCTGTTGAAGTTATATATTTGGTGTGAACAATCTCAGACACAGAATTGAAACGTGATCTGTATTCTGTGTTTAAATTACAAGGATGCTTCACTTTTGAGTTTGAATTCCAGAGCTTATGGAATTGGCTTTTGATGAGAATTACTTTATTGTGCACTTTTATTTTCCGCTTCAAGAAAACCATTTCTTCTCATTCTCTAACCTTGAGAGCTTTGTGCCTGGCAGCTGGAGTACCTATAGAGAACATACTTTATCTTGGTGGACCAAATATTGCATCTGAAATCTACAACAAGGAATACGCCAATGCTCGAATATGTGGAGCAGAAAAGTGGAGAAAACCACTGGCAAAATTTCTGAGGCAACCTCATTTTACTGTCTGGGACAACAGTGACCTTGTAACGCACGAAGTCATGGGGGGTTTGAAAAATGTCTATGCAATTGGAGCTGGTATGTTTAAGGATCTCTTTTGGTGTCGTACTTTATACAAAAAACTGTGACCTTGTACTGTCAGAAGTTTGTTGCAAAGATTAAGTCCCTTCTATCTAAAACTTCAAATCAAATTTTTTATTATGCGGAGAAATATACTCAACAGCTTATACATGGACTGGGGTAGTGTGTCTATTCTTCGGAAACAGGAACAAAGTAGGCTCCAATAGCTCTAAAGCTTATAAATGCTTGCTGTCTTTTGAATTGGAATTTATAGTAATCCTTTTATTTTCCAGGAATGGTAGCAGCCCTTACCAAGGAGAGCGCTACAAGCAAATCAGTGTATTTTGCACATTGTACCTCAGAGATGATATTTATAACTCATTTGTTGGCTGAAGAACCTGAAAAACTTGCAGGGCCTTTGCTGGCTGATACTTATGTAACCTTGTTGAAAGGTCGTAACGCATGGTACGGCCAAATGATAGCCAAAGGCGAATTAAGCCGGGATATGGGTGATAGCATCAGTGGCAAAGGAATGATTCAGGTATTGACTGTGATTCTGTGAAGAAGATGCATTAATTTCAGTCATAATTGTAAAAGTACAATCCTTAGAATATTATAGTATTTTGGGGTGAATTCCTGGAAGCAACCTCCGGAAGGAATAACTACTAAGGTGTAAGCAACTAGAAAATCAATTAATAGTGGCTGTTTTCAGATAAGATAGTTCAACATTTGAGATGGACTATGCACCTTTTGTGACATGTTTTGGGAAGCAGATGCACTTGATTTTCTTGAGGAGCCACTGCGAAACCTCCTAGCATAGCATGGCCGGATCAAGTGGCATCAGAATACACATCTTCAATAAAGGAGTTCCTGTGGAGACATTGTTAACTCTAGTTTAAAAACCAGAAGGGCGATGCTTTTATTTTAAAACTGTCTAGTCATTGTGCTTGCACAATATCGAGATATAATCTGGATATTTTCCATTTCTCTGCAAAATTTAGTTCTGTGTATGCTCTTTTTGTTGTCATATTCATCATAGCCAGGGTTATTTATTATTATTATTTTCTTTTTTCTAGGGTGTCTCTGCTGTGGGTGCATTTTATGAACTTCTCAGTCAGTCAAGCCTAAATGTTCTGCATCCTGAAGAGAAGAAACTAGTTGCTCCTGTTGAACTCTGCCCAATTTTGAAGACACTATATAAGATTCTGATTACAGGGTAATTTTTCTGCAACCTATAAAATTGACACTTGTCATTTCAATTCTCTATTGAAATAGTGTTCTAGTCCCAAAGTTGTTTGCCTCCTTTTATATTATGAACAGACTACCCACAGAATTTGTATTATTGCTCGGAAACATAAATTATAATCCAAGCAATTCTCATATAGTCTTTGTTTTTTTTTTTTGTTGTGATCTCCAGGGAACAGTCATCACAAGCCATTCTTCAAGCTTTGAGAGATGAAACCTTGAATGATCCGAGGGAACGCATCGAGATTGCTCAAAGCCATGTTTTCTACAGGCCTTCACTTCTGGGACAGCCTTTAACTAGTTTGCCATTGCAATAGAAAGTGATATAATAAATAATTATCTGCAAAAGCATTTGTTAAAAGGGAACTGCTTGGATTTTGAGTTTGAATTTGTGTAATGTTATAATATGTTAGTAATAGTTAAATGGGATTTATGTTTGGTTAAATATGGAATCAACCCTATCTACGAATGTCAAAAAGCCTATAAAACTTACCTAATGTGGGCTTACCGGGTGATTTTTCCTGCTGCCTTTCACCAAGAAAAGAAGAAGTGATTTTTCCTGCTGCTTCTGCTTGACTATCTGATTTTCAGTTTGAATTTGTGTAATGTTATAATATGTTAATAATAGTTAAATGGGATTTATGTTTGGTTAAATATGGAATCAACCCCATCAACGAATGTCAAAAAGCCTATAAAACTTACCTAATGTGGGCTTACCGAGTGATTTTTCTCGCTGCCTTTCACCAAAAAAACAAAAAAAAAAGTGATTTTTCCTGCTGCTTCTGCTTGACTATCTGAGTCTTCTTGCTATGCCATTTCCAAGCTGCCCCACTTACAGAGCAGCATAATACTGAATCTGAACAGCAAAAATTGAGCTACTCTCGTAAGCAAAGCTCTTATTCTTGAAATACAACTGGAACAGCTTTTGCCTCACTGGATACAAACTAGCAAAAAATTGAAAATTTTGGAAAATCGAGGAATTTAATAATTATCATCCCGCATTATAAGAGAACTTAAACGGCAACTAAAACAGAAGAAGGGATAAGAAACTTAAATTCAAATTAAAAGTATATATAAAGACTGAAAACCAATATCTAGAAAAAAAATATATAAAAGAAGCCCACTGGGAGCTGCAAAATCTAAGCAACATAACATCCAGTATATTAATATGCATTATAGACAGTATCAATATCAGGCTGAAAGCATATAAGCATGGCAATCTTGTAAATCTGTGGACAATAAATAACCTGAAAAAAGCTCTCCTGCCCAAGAGGGCTTCACACTCCAAGTCTCCAACTCTTCATGACACTCCAAAGCTCAAGGTCTTCTTGTATGAGAACTATTGTGCATGTCCAGCAACAGTTCAAGTGATACCAGGGACCAAGCTTTACCCGTATGGGCATATACCTTTTCATTTAGAGAGTCTAGTATAACGCTTATATTACCATAACCATATATCTGCTTCCCATTGTGCGACCTCCCAGGTTTAGGCTTAAACAGCAAACCATGCTGTTGAGCATGGAACTCAATAACTTCTTTCAAGCTCATCTCGTGTCCACCACGCAGGCCATCAAATTTGGGTCTGGCACCCAAGTGTTCTTGCCACCAGTGTTGAACATGTGGTCCCGCCTTCTGCAGACCCTCAAACTGATTTTCTTTCAAGTCAGGTTGGACCAACGCCCTACCAGAAATAGCTTGGTCCATCATTTTTAGACCACGATATAGATGAATGCGGATTTTTAGATTTGACAAAAGCTCCTCAGGAAAAAGTTCCTTCCAACCCAAGTACCATCTCCTAACCTCTTCAAAGTTTGGATTGGAACATAACCAGTGGTACAAAACCTGCAGCCACTTGGTGAAAAACTTCTCTATTATTTCAATCATCAGATCAGTAGGAACCAAAAAAAACCAACGAGTGACCCAATAAAACTGATCTAGCTTCTGATCTGCTGGGTTCATATGAAACTCTTGCATGACAAGCTGCAACTTAGGGACTATAAATCTCCGCATAAGCTGTTCCCAACTGGCTGAGTCAAACACATCCTTCCAAGGTTTGAGTATAGCAAGAGCTGAACTATTACTCGGATGCCAAGCACCAAGAATGTTACCAAACTTAAACTGTATTGTCTGATACACATTCTCCAATTTGTCTCCCAACAGGTCTAGCCATGGGTGAATCCAGGCGTGGATAGGAACGGTCTCTTTGTGTGGCTCCCATGAGTCCTCAGCATTCTTCAATTTTGGCTCCCATGAGTCCACAGCATGCTTTAATTTTGGCATAACAATTTCATCCAATATAGTATCAAGGATTGAAGGGGGCAGCAACTTTTCCCAAGACTCCAAAAACTGGATCATTGGTTTGGGATCGGTGGGTTGCCAAGTATTAATGACAGAAATTCTAATTGCAGGTACCACAAGCTCAAAAAACAACCGATCATAAGGCGAGGATGGAGTGGAATCCCAAATATCAAGACATTCTCCTTCCAGAAGCAAAGCCTTCCATGAAGATACCGCCTCCACCCCATGCAAAGGACTCCGAAGAGGGTCCCAACCCTGAAACATCCTAATAAACAATGGCAGAGCAAACGAGTATGCAATGCAGGACAAGTTGTGTAACTTATAGTCTTCCCTATATCTTTTCTGCAAGTCATCAAAGTATTTAGCAAGCGAGTCTAATGTCAAGATTCCCTCTGAATTCTCTTCCCCCACTTGATCCAGTACAGTCCTGATTTCCTTCTCCTTCTCACTGCCCACTTCAGTTTCTAAACTCTCCTCACTTTTTAAGCTAATCGCCGTCTCCCTCTCATTTGTCGAATCCATCTTCTGAATGTTAAGCTCAGGCATATCCGAAATCAACTTCACATTGTACTGAAGCTCAGATATAGGAACATCATGTTCCCTAGCTTCCTTTGTCGCATTCAGATTCCCTAAATTAGTCAAAATCCGAACCTGTGGTCCCCGCAAATCAAACACCTTTTGAGCAAAAACCTCCACACCAGCCTCTTCCTGCTTCTTTTTTGCCTTTGCTCGCTTATACCAAAGCTTTTCTTTAACCCTTCCAGCCTTTGCCTTTGCCTTTGCCTTGTTCTTCATCTCATCCAATTCTGTCAAGGTCGAGAGCTTTTGGCTCTCCTTGTAATCATTAAAGCCGATACCCATATTCTTGGGCCTCAGTTGAACTTCAATGGGGTTGACAATACCTTGCTCATTCCTACCGAGGCCGCCTCCTTTGTAGCCTGCTTTATCAAACAGCTTCTTCCCTATCCCTTTAGTGTGGTTCTCAAACTCCCCAAAACCGCCAGAACTGGATTGCTGTCTCTCCCTTTCCTTATCCCTAGCTCCCTCCTTTATCTTCTTGCCAAACAGCCCTTTATAATTCTCATTAGTGCCAGACCCAAAACCAAAGCAGCCTAAACCAGAACGGTTCTCCTGAGGCTGAAAATCATCATCATTGGAACTGTTAATTTCTTCGTGGTCAGGAATGATGTTGGCGAAATCCGCTTTTTTTTGGGGAGAGATTGTGATTGCGGCGCTTCTTGGAGGAACGACCTCATCTTCTTCGTCGTTGGAATTAGCATTAGCTGCAGCAAAGAAGCCATAGAGGACATCGTACTTGCGCTTACGGTAGTACAACTCACCGCCAATCCATTGCCTATCTTCAAAATCCTTATCCATCATAAGGATTCAAAACTTGCGTGACAAGTAATCGCTGGATGGATTAATAAATCTTTTCTATTCGATTGAGCCACTCAAAGCCTCATAAACGATTTGTTTCTTAAAAAGTTGAATTTCTTGTTTATGAGAGACAGATCAACAAACCTTCTCACCGGTGGAAAGGAAAAGCACTGATCGGAATCGCCCAACTCAAACAGACAAACCACGAAAAGCAAACGCCGACTCAAACAGACCAAGTGAATGGAAAAAAAGTAAACAATTTTTTTAAAATAAATTGTCCTAAATTGATTGGTGGGACAGAGAACAAACAGAGGATTTGAGTCCTATTTGAATCAAATCTAAACCCTTCTATGCCATCTCTATAACTTCAGAAAAATAATAACATACATATTTATATATTCACATTAGAACTGCCTAATGGATAACCATATTAATTTTAAATTGTTTTAAAAATTTAGATTTAAAAATATTTTTTGGTTTATATGAGTATATATAAAAGTTCATTTTATCTTATTTAATATTTTACTAGAACTCCTATTAACTTCAAATAAATCTTCAAGAGAATGACTTGTATACAAATTCAGAGAATGAAAAACCTTAAAATTGCAAATTAAATTATTACTAATTTAAATAATAAATTATTTGAGAGGGAAAAAAAATAGTTGTTTCTAACATAACCTTGCCAGTAAAAAAAAAAAAAAAATTCTTTTACGCTGGCCAAAATAATTAAAAGGGCAGTTTCGTAACAACAACATTCTATTCTTACTGGTATAGAGTGGCATTAGGCCCGCCGTCCAATAGTTGGAAAAGTCTTCTTCCTGCCACAAAAGTATACCAATAAAGATGGCTGAGTCTGAGAAAGGTAATGACCTTCAAGAGACCTTGAAGCCCTTCTATCAGAGAGCCTCTCAAGCCGAGGTCTGTTTTTTTCTGTTCCTGTGTGTTTACCTTTAAGATTGTGTATATATGTATTTGTCTATATCGTTATATTTATATTTACTTGCGTAAAGGGGTTGTCTGGAAGACATAATTGAAAGTATGGAAATTTATGGATGGGATTTGCTAATAAAGGTAAACTAAGGTTTGTGGAAACTTAAAAAGTGTTCAGGTAATAGAGACGATTTAGAATCTGGGTTTTGATTTAGAGCAGTTAGTTCCATTTTTTTCTTACTGTTGAGAAGCTTTCTTTTAGTGGAGAAGTTGTTGAAGACGAGTAAGTTGGAGGTAATAGCCATAGAGAAGCTAAAAGAACAGCACTTCCTAATTACTAAGACCTTAGAGATGTTGTTTACCCCAAAAAAAAAAAAAAACCCACTTAGAGATGCTTTCCCTTTCCAAGTGATTTATGAATTATATGTGCCTTCGAAAAGTTTTTCATTTACTTTCAAGTATTAGACAAAAGTGTTGGGCTCTGGTTTATACTTCCAATTCATCCCCTTTTTCCCCAGCTGATCTGCCTTTTATTAGCTGCATAAAAACAGCAATTCTGAAACTCTACTGTTCATTTGTTAATAACCGAATTTGAACCTTTATTGAACATAACTCATCGACAGAATAGCACGAATTATCTTTATAAACTTTGATTTCCTATTAGTTGGAAAAAATAGATTTCTGGGCTGTTTCTTGCTAGCCAGAGAGTTCGGTCTATATAAAGTGGATAATTTCTATCCCTATAAGATTGCTTTATGAACTGTATAAATATGATGCTTTTTCCTTAATTTATTCCATATAAAGGTTCCAACTTGGCAATTACTTTTGAATTTTGATGCGAAATTTTTTCTGATTTCCACATGATTCTTGCTAACTTTGTTGTGATCGTCTTAAAGGAACGTTTGTCAAGACTTGAAACTGCGCTTGAAAGTAAGAAAGGTAAATCCTAATGTACCCATTTTCTCTAAAATTTTCTCTCATTTCATTTTGGCTCTCTAATATGGTAAATTTGTCAGATACTGGAAATGAGGAACATTTGAAAACGATAAGCGAGCTTCAGTCTAAACTAGAAGATGCACATTCTCAGCTAGTTTCAGAACGAGAAGAGGTAACATATACTTGTATCTTGATTCTGTTTTCATATTGAGAGCACTGACATTTTAACACTATTTGCAGGCTCGAAAGCTTGCTGCAGAAAATGCTAAACTTAAATATCGTATTCACCATCTCATCCAGGCAGCAAAAGAGTCTGACCAAAAGATGGAGCATTAAAAGTTAAACCGTGTAATATTCTTAAAATTATCTCCGACTTTCATATTCAAGAATTTAAATTGCTTTCTTTAAACATAAGTTCAATTGCGGTAAAGGCTTTGAAGATGATTTGGTTTTTTGTTTAGAATTCTTTTGAATTTGGTTCTGATGCATGAAATTTTGTTAGTTTCCTCAGGTGATTTTGTCATAGAGCAGAAGGTAGTATAGACTTTGAGCCTACATTACTCCTGCTACTAAAGCTTCCAAGGACCTGATGATGGTGCCTACATTGGTTTTCTTTTCATTATTATGTCTTCTCATGGAAAGTAACCTTGTGATTTAGCTAAAGTTGCATAGTTTCAGTGAAGTGCTGAACAATATTTATGAAAATTTACAAGAAGGGTTTTTTTCCCCTCAAAAAAGGAAATAATTATGTGGTTATGGGGATTCGCCTAGCAGTGCATCGTCCAGAAAACATGTGCCAAAATTATGTCATACATAGAGTAACCAGCATCAGACATAAACAGGAAACAGTATCAAGTGGCATTTTTAGTTGTATTCATAATTTTCTACATACAAAAAGACAGCTAACCTGACATCATAATGCCAGTTACCAAAATTTACTTACCTAAAGTCATTGTAATCACTCCACTGGTTTATGCACTATTTGAAACATCACTTCATAAAATGATCATCATTGGAACTGTTAATTGTGACTGCCGCGCTTCTTGGAGGAATGACCTGATCGTCGTCGGAATTAGCATTAGCTGCAGCAAAGAAGCCATAGAGGACATCGTCCTTGGTATGGAGGAGCTTGTACTTGCGCTTACGGTAGTACAACTCACCGCCAATCCATTGCCTATCTTCAAAATCCTTATACATTATAGGATTCAAAACTTGCGTGACAAGTAATTGACGGATGGATTAATAATTCTTTTTCTATTCGATTGTGCCACTTAAAACCTTGTAAACGAAACTGCGAAAAAAAAAAATTCTTAAATGTTGAATGCACCCATTACTCTAGAAAGCCGGGCCTAATCAATTCGACGTAAAAAAGAAGACAGCCTGCACTCTCTCATACCAACAAACCTTTTCAGCGGTGGAAAGGAGAAGCACTGATCGGAATCGCCCAACTTAAACAGGCAAACCACATAAAGCAAACGGCAATTCGAACAGACCAAGTGAACGGCAAAAAGTAAACAATTTTTTTTTTAAATAATTTGTCCTTAATTGATTGGTGGGACAGAGATCGAACAGAGTATTTGAGTTCTTTTTGAATCAAATCTACATCCTTTTTTGCCATCTACACATTGTTCTATAACTTCAGAAATTTATATATATATATATATATAGAATTGTTATTATGTTATAAAATCCGCCTGGCAAGCATATTATGGCACCCGCCAAATGAGATTTTTTTTATTATATTTTTTTATATTAACTTGTTTTTGTATGTTTATTTTTAACTAAATCGTTTTTAATGCTATAAAATTTAAAAAAATAACTTAAAAATTAGAACACCATAACTGATTATTGTGTTTAGTAGAACAATTTTTTTAATTAATTAATTAATTTTTATTTTTTAAAATTCAATAGTCTTAAATACTATAAAACTCATAGAAAAGTAATTAAAAAAAAAGATCAGAAAAAATATATATATAAAAAAAAACACCTAGCAGAGCCATAGATCAAGTGGATTTTATAACATTTATATATATATATATATATATATATTCACCTTAGAAATGCCGAATGCCGAATGGATAATCATATTAGTTTTAATTTAAAAATATTTTTTGGTTCATATGAGCATATATAAAGGATTCATTTTATATTATTAAGATCTTAATATTTTACTAGAACTCCTATTACTTCAAATAAATCTTTAAGAGAATGACTTGTATACAAATTCATAGAATGAAAAACTTTAAAATTGCAAATTATATTATTAATTTCAAAATAAATTTTTTGAGAGAAAAATAGTTTTTCTAACCATACCAGTAAAAACAATAAATAAAATAAAATTCTTCTTACGCTGATAAAGAAAATGAAAGGGCAGTTTAGTAATAACAACATTCTATTCTTGCTGGTATAAAGTGATATTAGGCCCGCCGTCTAACAGTTGGAAAAGTCTTATTTCTGCCCCAAAAATATACCAATAAAGATAGCAGAGTCTGAGAAAGGTAATGACCTTCAAGAGACCTTGAAGCTCTACTATCAGAGAGCCTCTCATGCCGAGGTCTTATTTTTCTGTGCGTTTACCTTCAAGATTGTGTATATATGTATTTTTCTATATCTTTATATTTATATTTACTTGCGTAAATGGGTTGTCTGAAAGACATAATTGAAAGTTTGGAATCTGGGTTGTGGAAACTTAAATTTTTTTCAGGTATTATGGTAATAGAGACGATTTAGAATCTGGGTTTTGATTTAGAGCAGTTAGTTCCATTTTTTCTTACTGGTTGAGAAGCTTTCTTTTTGTGGAGAAGTTGTTGATGCCGAGTAAGATGGAGGTAATAGCCATAGAGAAGCTAAAAGAAGAGCACTTCCTACTTACTAAGACCTTAGAGATGCTTTCCCTTTCCAAGTGATTTATGAATTATATGTGCATTCGGAAAGCTTTCCTTTTACTTTCAACTATTAGACAAAAGTGTTGGGCTCTGGTTTATACTTCCAATTCATCTCCTTTTTCCCCAGCTGATTCTGCCATTTATGAGCTGCATAAAAACAGCAATTCTGAAGCTCTACTATTCATTTGCTAATAACAAAATTTAAACCTTTATAGAACAGAACTCATCTACAGAATAGAACGAATTATCTTTATAGACTTTGATGCATTATTAGTTGGAAACAATAGATTTCGGGGCTGTTTCTTGCTAGCCACAGAGTTCGGTTTATATCAAAGTGAATAATTTCTATCCCTTTAAGATTGCATTATGAACTGTATAAATATGACGCTTTTTCCTTGATTTATTCCCTACGAAGGTTCCAACTTGGTAATTACTTCTGAATTTTGATGAGAATTTTTTTCTGATTTCCATATGAATCTTGCTAACTTTGTTGTAGTTGTCTTAGAGGACCGTTTGTCAAGATTTGAAGCTGCTCTTGCAAGTAAGAAAGGTAAATCCTAACTCCTAACGCGACCATTTTCTCTAAAGTTTTCTCTCATTTCATTTTTTTCTCTCTGATATGGTAAACTTGTCAGATACTGAAAATGAGGAACATTTGAAAACGATAAGCGAGCTTCAGTTTAAACTAGAAGATGCACATTCTCAGCTAGTTTCACAACAAGAAGAGGAGGTAACATATTCTTGTATCCTAATTCTGTTTTCCACAGCGAGAGCACTGACATTTTAACCCACTTTATAGGCTCGAAAACTTGAGCGGATCGTCAGGTGTCTCCTCTTGTGTTGCGGCCCCTCTCTCTTTATCTCGTTTGAGTGGCCTCCTACCTTACACACGCATTAAATTCTTTTCAGTACCTATCTCAGTAAAGTCTTCTTAAACGAAAGTTCTCCCTCTGCTCATTCACTCTCTCGTAGCCTCAGTCTCTGACTCTCTATCTCTGCTGCTTATGGTCTCAGTTTCAGCCCACGATTGATTGGTTTTGATGGATTGCCTAAGCAGTCTGCTTGTAGGCAACAAAAAGAATCCAAACGAGGGAAACCCTCCTAAGACGAAAGCCCACAGAGTTGCTCATGAAATCCATATCATTTTTCCAACTCGTACGAAGGAAAACACACACTTCACCTTGTTCACTTTTTGAAATCCAGAAAATAAATGACAATGCCTTTAAACTAGGAATCTCACTTGTTCAACTAGAGTCTGTTTTGTCTCACTCTAAATCAAATGCTTTCTTGAATGCTTGCAAATTGTTCGATGAATCGTCTGACTTGAGCGTAGTATCGGCCACAACCATAATCAGCCAATTTGCTCGGTGGAACCGCCATGAAGAGGTCATCAATCTCTTTACTAGAATGTTGGTCTCAGATATCAGACCCAATGAGTTCACATTTGGCACTCTAGTTCACTCTTCAACTGCATTACGAGATATTCACATAGGCCAGCAACTTCATGCATGTGCAACAAAGATTGGTTTGCATGGGAATGTCTTTGTGGGAAGTGCACTTTTGGATTTTTATACTAAGTTGAGTAGTATTGAGAATGCTAGACAAGCTTTTGAAGATATGCACATTCCGAATGTTGTTTCTTACACAACTTTGATATGTGGGTATCTGAAAAGGGACAGAATTGAAGATGCTCTTCATCTTTTTAGAGCAATGCCAGAGAGAAATATTGTTTCTTGGAATGCAATGATTGGCGGGTATAGCCAGAAAGGCCATAATGAAGAGGCAGTGAATATTTTCATTGAGATGCTTGGACAAGGGTTGATTCCTAATCATTCTTCTTTCCCTTGTGTCATTACTGCAGCTGCCAATATAGCAGCACTTGGAATGGGCAGAGGTTTTCATGCCTCTGCTGTTAAGTTCTTGGGTAAGCTTGATGTGTTTGTTGGCAATTCTCTTGTAAGCTTTTATGCAAAATGTGGAAGCATGGAAGAGAGTCTCTTAGTTTTCAACAAACTTGAGGAAAGAAATATAGTTTCTTGGAATGCATTGATATGTGGTTATGCTCAAAATGGCAGAGGACAGGAAGCTATAAGCTTTTTAAAAAGGATGCAAAGATCAGGCTGTAAACCCAATGGTGTCACAGTTCTTGGCTTGTTATGGGCTTGTAATCATACTGGCCTTGTTGACGAGGCTTATTTTTACTTTAATAGGGTGAGACTTGAACACCCTAGAATGCTAAAACCAGAGCACTATGCTTGTATGGTTGATTTACTCTCCCGGTCTGGGCGTTTCAGACAGGCTGAGGAGTTTATTCGCGATTTGCCTTTTGATCCAGGAATTGGATTCTGGAAGGCATTGCTTAGTGGTTGTCAGATCCATTCAAACATTGATTTGGCTGAGTTTGCTGTCAGGAAGATAATGGATTTGGACCCTGAAGATGTGTCATCATACGTGATGTTGTCCAATGCACACTCTGCAGCTGGTAGATGGCAGAGCGCTTCTGTAATTAGGAGAGAAATGAAAGAGAAGGGGATGAAGAGGGTTCCAGGCTGCAGTTGGATTGAGATAAAAAACAAAGTTCATGTCTTTGTTACTGGGGACCGGAATCATCCCCAGAAGGATGAAATCTATATGGTGTTGAGTTCAAGCATTGAGAATATAAGGGAGAAAGAACTCTTCGTTGTTCTTACAGAGTCTTGAAACAAGATTTTTCATTTTTGGATTCATCAAAAAAGTGAGCTGAAGTAGGCAGCTTTAAATTGAATTGCAGAATACCAAGTCCTTCCAAATCTCTTGGGACCTAACAATTTGGTATTAAAATCAAAAGTCTTAGCAGTTACAGGTTCGAAATTTAACAACTCAATTCAAAAATAAAAGTTTATAAACGGACCCAAAATGAGTGCAAAAGAAACTTGATCTAAAATGCGTAAATACCCAAACGGAATTCATATGTAAAAATGAGTATTAGATATAAAATATAAAAAATATGATTACTAACTTTTTATTAGTATAAGTTTTTGAAATCAATGGTAATTCAATATACCATTTTATCCAGACAATAAAGGAGTTTGATCAAAAGATAGATCTTTAAAAGTTAAACCGTGTAATATTCTTAGGAGATAATAACATTCTTAGAATTATCTCTGACTTTCATATTCAAGAATTTAAATTGCTTTCTTTAAACAGAAGTTGTATTGGCAATTGAAGTAAAGGCTTTACAGATTTGGTTTTGTGTTTAGAATTCTTTTGAATTTGGTTCTGATGCATGTGATTTTGTTTGTTTCCTCAGATGATTTCCTCATAGAGCAGGTAGAAGAGACTTTGACCCTGGCGATATGCAGTTGGATTATAGATAAGAGATCTCATGCTACTAAAGCTTCAGAGGACCTGATGATGATGACTACGTTGGTTTTCTTTTTCTTATTATTTCTTCTCATGAAAAGTAACCTTGTGATTTAGCTAAAGTTGCATAGTTTCAGTGAAGTACAATATTTATGAAAATTTACAAGAAGGTTTTTTTCCCTCAGAAAAGGAAATAATTTTGTGCTTATGGCGATTCGCCTAACAGTGCATCATTCAAAAAACATGTGCTAAAATTATGTCATACATAGAGTAACCAGCATCAGACAAACAGGAAACACTATCAAGTGGCATTTTTAGTTGTATTCATAATTTTCTACATACAAAAAGACAGCTAACCTGACATCATAATGCCAGTTACCAAAATTTACTTACCTAAAGTCATTGTAATCACTCCCCTGGTTTATGTACCATTTGAAACATCACTTCATGAACTCGTTAAGGACTTTCTATCCTATATTCTTATATCATATATATATATTTGTTACCTATGCCAGACTTGTGGAAGGTGAAAGGGTGGGGTCAAGGGTGGATGATATGGACAATGAGGAAAGTATGGCCATGGATGACAAAATACCAAAATAAAAACTGTATACCACCTATAAATTTAACGACATGATGGATTCTCAAGGAGTTCAATCAGATCCTTCTTTTTAAGCTTATGGAACTTTTTCAGTTTCTGTTTCTTTGCAATGGCCTTCAGTTCAGGTACTTTCAAGTCCGCAAAGTTAAATTTTGCAGAAGGCACGGGAACAATAGCCCACGCACTGCTATCAACAACCGAGGGAGATGACTTTACCATTTGAAGAGCTTTACACTCACTGGCAGTTCCGTTGCTTGGCAAAACTGAGTCATCCATACTTGCAGCCAAGACTTTACTCTCAGCAGAGAATGGCAAACTTGAGGTGTGTTTCCTTTTCCTTTTTGACAGTAGGATTGGATCTTTAACTTCAATCTTACAATTTTGCCATTGTTTCTTTTCCTTTTTGACCATTGTACCATGCTCTTTGGCACAATGGTCAGGCTGTACCGACTTCTTTAAAGGCTTCCAAACTATAAGCTGATTTAAAGTGGCACTATCATCATCAATATTGTCAGATATCAGTTGTATTTTGGCTTTTGAAATGGGTGTTTGCAATTCAATCTCTGTCGAAGGGAGAGTCCGTCCTCGGACACTTTTTGCATACGTTTGCAATTTCCTCTTCCCCATGGCTGATTTTGGTTTCACACCCACATTTGAGTGGGACGACTTTTGAGATCCAAGTTGTGATTCTCTTACCTCCTTGGGTTCAGTCTCAGGTGTACCTTTCCCTATCTGAGCTTCCAAAGTCAACTCAAGATGTTGACTTCTAGTCGCAATTTGTAGAAGGTTTCTTACATCTACTTCCGTCTTTGACTGCGAATTCAAAGAATCAACCTTGTTGATCATAGGAACTATTGAATCATTGATACCCTCTTGTTGAGAAGTTTGTGGAACAAAACCAATTAGCTTTTGCTTGACACCACAATTTTTGTTCTTTGCTAGTCTTGAAGCACTTAATTGGGATGCAGAAGATTTATTCGTCCCAAAGATGACAGCTGGTCGTCTGAGTGCATCACTATAGGTGTACTTCACCACAGCATCTGTGAGCTGCTAGTTGAAAGAGAAACATGTGTTACAGGCTAACACTAAGAACAGGGTTAATTTGAGCTAAAAATTTGTGATCCCACAGTTGCATGCAGTGTGTCTACTTCTGCTAGTTCAGTTTAAAATGCTAAGCTGTTCTTGATTTAATCACAATTTACAGATACAGATAGTAACATAATGATTTAAACTAAACTGAGAGAAATCATCACACACCTGATTGACTTTTCGAAGCATTCCCATTTCTCCATTATCTAATGATGAGTTCACCATTTTATTTTCTTTAGTTGGAGTAATATGCTGTTCCCTTACTACCATATCTCCGTGCACTTTCAAATCAAAATTGCATGAGCTTTTCACATCATTGAAGAATCCACTTCCAAAGTTAAGAGGATCTGAGCTGGAAACTTTAACAATAGCATCAGCAGGCTGTTCATTGCCACAGGAAAAAAAAAAAAAAAAAAAGGGGAAATTGTCACTATAGCAAGGACCTCTCTAGAGACTCAAATCACTTTTACTATAAATTTTGTACTATTAACTCCTGTAAATGAGTAAAAAAGTGATTATTAGAAAAAATTTCACTTGTTTTGGCAATGAAGAGAAAAAAGAGGTACTAGTCAAAACTGTTTTACAAGAATAACATAGTTGAATTAATAAACTTTAACAATCATACTTGCAGTGAACTACCAACAACCAATATCTCATTGCTCTTGCAGTGCACCCCACCCAATTCCACCCCATACCTTGGTCCTGAACCCACATCCCACAGCCCTAAGTAGCCCCCACCCAGACACACCCACAGCACCCCATCCTGTCTACCCAGCAGCAAATTCTGTTGCATCCTGCTGCCCAAAATGCCATACTCTACTACTCCAATTCTGAACCCTACCACCCCAAACCAACACTACTGTCTCCAAAGCCTAAGTCACAGCCCCCAGCGCTAAACCTTGCCAGCCACAGGCACTGCACCTTGCCACTCATAAACGATAACTAGCTGTAAACAGGACTGCACCTTCCTGCCCCAATAAATTTGCTGCGTAGCATTGCACCTAGTCTTGATCTTACTTCCAAAAGCACTGAACCTCACTGCCCTCAATCTTGCAACTCTCTGCCTACACCCCTCGACGCTCTTACTTTATTCATGTTGCACCTTATCTCTGTACCTAGTAGCCAATTAACCCTATCTCTTCAAGCTAGCTCCCAAGCTACTCCCTCTTGTACTGATCACTCATTTCTTATGTCTAGAATCAAGTCTAGTCGTCTAATCACAATCATCTATAACATTTTGACACTAAATTTTATTAGATTTTTCAGCTTTTAGTTTTGGAAACTCGCGATAAAAAGAATAGGTTACCAAATAGTTAACCGCTTTATATCAGCAATTGATTTTATCATGGCACACCTCAAAATGATCTATTATGAAATTGAAGCAATACCAAAAAAACCTTTAGTCTGTCTACAAGGTTCAAGATTGACAATTGATATTGATTGATTTACCTTTTTGTGATGAGAAATATTATTAAAGAAATGAATTTCTAGCAACATATGCTGAACTCCAAGGATTTCGTTCTCTAGTAGTAATTCGCTATAAAATATGAAGTTAAAACTCTAGATAAAAGAATAGGGCTTCTTTTTTACCTTAATTGTTTTAGAATTATTTGCTTTCTTCTCTTTTAACTCCAGAGAGGAATTCATGCTTGTACTCCTTTCTGTGGAAGCTTCATTTTCTTTGATTTCCTCCATTTCAATGATATTTGAGTCAAACTTTCTCTTTTCTCTGCTCTCGGTTAAAAGTTTAATTGCATGTGCTGAAGCATCTGATCTTTGATCCAAGATAGCAACTTCTGAAGGCTGCTGCTTGTTATAAAAGGAAAAACACAATGTGTTGATAGTATTATTACATTAGTCAAATGGAGAATTTCCATATTTAAACAAACAATGCATATATATCTTCAAGAGGAATGAAAATTACTTTGATAAAGAAAACCAAATGGATGGTCCATGCATAACACTACTAGAAACAAGCTCTCTCGAAATTGCTTAATGAATGATGACAGTGTTACATGGACTCAGAATTGGAGGCCACAGTACTCGTGTCAACAGGATATCATATTCGCAAGAGTATGGGACATGTGTCAGACTAGGCCCTTTCTACCTTGAAAGTTATCTATAATTGCTACTTGAGATGTACTAGAAAGGATGATGAATTTCAAAATAAAGGGCACATTTCCCTTAATTGTGGCTCAAGTTTACAAGTTAGCCAGGTCAACTTTGAGTCGTAGTTAAGACTCCTGGATTATGTTGCTTTCATATATAGTAAGTTTTCTGGGAAACTTTCGGCTGGAAAACAAAAAGGAGCTTGTAGGCAGTTTCATCTGAAAATAAGTGGAGGATGAGATTCATGGATGATGAAGATGCTTTTTCTTTTGGTTGGGTTTGGCTCTTTGACCATAAAAAATAAGAAAGGAAAAACTTATTTTGTACATTAATATGTATTTCCATGCTTCTAAGTATCAATATCCAAAATATGGACTCTTCTTAGCCAAGTCCACTATCATCAAATTTTATGGATGAATAAATCTCACCTCTGGACACAACAAAGTTCAAACAGTGGAAACTACCTTGAACCTTCCAAGCAAAAACATAGGAGGTAGCCATCATATGGTTAAGCATAATCAAAGGTAAGATTGTTTAGATTTACTTGATGTCATAAAGCTTCTCAGTATGCCTCTTCTACTAAAAAAATCATTTCCATTTCTTTAATATTTTGAGGAAAAAAATGACTAAGTTTTGCGAGTCAAACCTGTTCTCTCTCTTGAAGGTACTTTTGCAGAAGAGCCTCCACAATCTCATGTATGTTATCTGCAGGCTTTCTACGCATTGGTAATTGCAACCCGATATCATTATCATCATTACTCCTCAAGCTCCTTAATGATTTATCAAGGAAATCAATCTTCTCTCTCAAAACATCACAGCATATTTCAGAAAATTCTTCGTGTTCAGCCCAGGCTAGTTCAGTCTGAAGAAACTCTAGATCTTTTTCAAGTTCATCAATTTCTTTATTTGCCTTTGTTATTAATATCTTCAATACTTGTAAAAAAGGTTCCTCACTCAAAGCATTTTCTTGATCTTTCTTATCTATGTAACTTTGGAGAAGATTCTTCATAATCTCATGTGCCTTACGTGCAGGTCTTCCAGGCATTGATAACTCAGCTCCAATGATGCTACCATTGATTTTCAAGCTCCTACTTGCCATACTGAAGCGTTCAATCCTCGTTTTCAGGAAGATGCAGCAAAATTCATAAACCTCTTCATTTTCAGCTGCTAGTTGAACTTGAAGACACTTTAGATCCTTTTCAAGTTCAGCAATCTCAGTGTCTGCCTTTGTTATCAACATCCTCAACACTTCTGAACAAGAAGTCTCATTCAAAGCATTTTCTTCTATCACATCTACGATCATAAAAAAAAAATGTGTAACTATTGCAGTAACAAGAAAGTGTAACAAGGAAGCACTTATTAATAAGCAGAAATAAAAGGTAAATGACACAAAATACCATATCCATGACCAAGGTAGAAATCACAATTCCATCCAGATCGCATAGGGTAACAGCTCTCAGGTGAACCTGAAGTAAGAAACAACTAACTGAGTCATTGCCAATAGAAAATAAGACAACATGGTAAAAAAAAAAGTTTCAGAAACCTTGATTAATTGTTGAATCCCAAAGATCCCCAGCCATGGATACAAAGAACTTTATCCTGAAATGCAAAAACACTACAATTGTTTGAGTAATATCTGAGAGTACAAAATTCATTGATTGATCTACATACATAAAATATGCCAATGTTGAAAATTCTATGAAACTGAAGTTACTTTGTTAAGGATTCGTTCAAAGGAAAAAGTATATTTATCAATAGCATGAGAAGTAGATTCATAGTAAATCCATTTTTCACAAATTCATGTTAATCACATGCAACTAGAAAAAATAAAGTATAACCCACGTCAAACCAGAAGTACCCAAAAGTAAAATCTTGCAACAAAGAACAAATATAAGCAAGAAATTATAGTAGTCCACATTAATATGAGCAAAAGATAAAATTTTATCAATTTCAGAAAGAACAATCAAAATAAATTACAATTTAAGCAATTTCAAAAAGAACTGATTATGGCATAGGCAAGTATGATAATGCGGAAAACAGAGATAAAAGAAACAGCTTTGAAATTAAAATCCTTTTGAACAAGAAATGTTTATGCAAAAATTTACATCCAAAAACTAACCAGCTTATAGTTGCAACAAAAAGAAAATAAAGAATCGAAAAAAAAATTACCAACTAAATACACAATTCCTACATTATTTTTCAGAAAGAACATTTTCAATTATTTGCTCTGGCTGATTGTTCCACCTAAAGTCGGTAGGGGGAAAATGATCGTCAAACGCGAAAATTCCAGTACGTTTGCGGAATAAATAGCATAACTCTTGGGGACAAAAAGAAAAGTAAACGCCAATAAAAAACAACAGAACAAAACAACTCAAGAAAATGATGCTTCCGTTCTCATGTGAAAAAAACAAAAAACAAACAAAGTAAGCTGAAAATGTAGAGAACTGATCATCTTTTTTTTTTTTAAAAAAAAAGTAATGCAGCTTTCTTGGGAACCAAACAGTACGGGGAAAAAAGCAAAAAAATATAAAAATAGGGAGGACCAAAACCTCAGGAATGTAGCTTTCTTGAACCGCAGTGGTAATGAGAGAGTGATAGAGAATTAGTGAATGATTCCAATCCGAGCGAGTGCCTAGGGTTTCGGAACCCTCAAAGTTAGAGAGAGAAAAAGTGAGAAGGAGACAACTGTCTCCGGAGTTCATACAGCAAAAAGACTGCTACTGAAAGCGACGAACCTTCTCTTTCTTCCAGAGAGAGAAGACAGAGAGACACTGTGAGAGAGAGAGGAAAATGTCTAATTTTTGGGGGGCTAACTTGGTAAATTTACAGCATTTGCGTAGAGAGGCGTATAATCACGATCCAAATATGCAATTATCTTAAATCAAATATATATATATACGTCCAATCATCAACAGTGCACATGAAAGAGTCAACATGAATCAACCCGTCAACCAAGCTGGTGGGCCCAGTTGGAGAAACTTGCCGGACGAGAAAAATTGGTACGCAAGGGTGACAGCAGACATGACTTGCCTAGGTTGTTCAATGATGATATATTTTGAAAATAATTAATCAAATCTAATGAGGCATTTTTTTTTTATTTTTTCATTCGATCCAATTTTATATTAATTAATAAATTGGTTTGGTTTATTAGTTTAGTTTGAATTTTTATTTAATTTTTAAAAAAATTTTAAAATTTAATTTTAAAATTTTTTTATTTTAAATATTTTATATTTAAATTATTTTTTATATTATAAATTTGTTGTGTTTAAATTTTATTTAAAATATTATGTTTTTTTTTAAATTTAACATATAAAGTGTCCAATAAATAATCCATAAAAAATTATATTTTATTTTTAAAATCTAACATATAAATTATTAAAAAATAACATGACAAATAAACATATTAAACTAAAATAAAACAAAACAAAATTACTATACTAATACAATAATCGAGTAATTCAACTCTAAATTTAAATTAATATAACAAAGCCTACATGCCAATAATATTAAACTAATTGTCATATGTTTCGTAAAAAAAAATGATTTTTCGAATTGGATCGGTTTTGGTCGATTTTTAACACTCCAAACCAGATAAACTTTCGATTTTTTATTTTCTAAAACCGATCAAATCTAATTACTCTAAAATAACTAATTCAAACATGTTGAATTATATTGGATTGGTTGTTTTAATCATTTTTTTTTCACACCCTTCACTTGCTTGTTAATAATCAAACATTAATAAAAATTATAAATTTTATGTTATTATTATAGAACATGATAATTTCAAACGGTACATGTGACATAGGAATATAATTCACTTAGAGTGAATCAATCGCTAAGTGAGAGAAACCTCTTCCTTAATAAGAAAGGAGTAAACACCGCTCTAATGAAACACTTCTTATCTTTAAAGAAAAAAGAGAAAGGTGTTTCATTTTACCAAGACCAGAGCGAGGACAAACTGCAAATTTACCCTCCTAAATCAGAGAAGGTTGGTCGTGGATCACCATTAGACGGGATTATCACTAACATCTTTTTCTTCGCCCCATTTTTGTTTTTCTTTTGATTTTTTTTTCGTCCCTCTTTTTAAAATTTCATTGATAATGATATTGGAATCTATTGAAAGATAAAAAATAAAAAAAATAAAATAAAAAAAAATAAAAAAAAAATTTAATGATTATTAACAACTCTTTTATCAGAAAAGTTTTGAATTTCTTTAAAAAAACTAAAATTGTTCATATAATAAAATAAAAATTTCATAGGTAATGATCCAAATGTTTTATTTTTTTTAATTTATCAGTTTTTTAATAAAATTTTAAAAAATTCATAAAAAAGAAGAATGTTAAGTCGAAAAAGAAAATAAAATAGAGAGAAATAATTTTTTTGAATTTGGAAATGATGATGCAGAAGACATAAATAGCTAAAATTAATGGTTCACTATTGGGCATTGTACAAAATTCTAAAATTCTCAGTTGTTAATTTAATTACTGGGACTGTGGGCCCATAATAAATAAAATCTGAGTGGCCCCAACTTGGGTCAAGAAACAAGTGCTTGTTCATTGAGAGGGAAGTCTTCTCTTTGAGAGGGTATGGCAAAATAGTAAATAGTAGCTGAAGTAATGTACGAGACTCGTCCTAAAACGCCCTTTGCTTTTGAAACGTGTCAGTGAAACCGGTAAGTAATTATCTGGTGCAATACAACCTGCAGTAGGTTAAGTAGTACTAAAATGTTATTGCGCCACGTCCATTCTACATGTGTTGCTATTTGCTAAATGTAGAGCATGAGTCTATCTTGTAAATTTTTTTGTAATTTGCCAAAGAGTAATGTTAAAATTAAATTTTTAATAATTAATAATATGATAATTTATTAATACTTATTAAATTAATTATACTTACAATTATAAAGGACAAATTCAATAAAATTAAAAAATTATTTAATAAATTCAATACTTTATAAATATTCTTGGCAAAATATTAAATATGAACATATTTATTGTCAAAATCTTAGAGCATTTTAATGGTGAATGTGGATTGATGTGTATATGATATGAAAATATATATTATTTAAATCTAAACAGTATAAATATGTAGTTAAATAAAAATTTATTCTCCATCAGTGAAACATTTTTATGGCTATTAATGACTATTAATTAATTATATATTTTTTATTAACTTTTTAAAAAAATTGAATTTTTAATAAAATTTTAGCTTTAATAGAAAATAAAAAATGTCTTAACAGATCATTCAAAAGTAGACATTCATTTTAATAATATCTATGTAACATCAGTTTAATATTCATTCTAAACAATATTATTATATAACATTTAAAAAAAATACTATTTACATTATTTATGTATTATGTTTATTTATATAATCTACATTTCTATTAAAAATGCTTTTAATATTTTAAAGTCCATGCATTGGTANTGTTTTTTTTTTTAAATATAAAGTATATTTGTTAACACAGTTATTTTTTTTAATTTTTTTTAAAAATTAAAAACATAAGCACATTAATTTAATAACATTTTTTGTTTTTTGTTTTTTATATTCATAAATATTTTTTAAATTTTCAATAAAAATGAAAAATAATTTTTCCATTTTTATTTTTCTCTGACTTAAAAACAAGCCAAGAAGTCAACATTTGTTAACCTCTTTCACAGTCTTCTTTCAAAGTGTTGTGGCTCTTTTTTGGTCCTGTTTTTTCGAGTTCCATGATCAGCTACAATTCCATGTCAACTAGCCAATTTCGCGCCAGAATATGCAAAATAGACAGACAGTTAAAGGGGCACTGTGGGGTCATCAATCCAATGTCTAAGCCAGCTATAGTGAAAGAAAAAGAGTTTCACACTTCCCTCTCTCTTTACCAAATGCAAAAAACATACAAAAATGGTGGAAAGGAGGGAAAATATGGGTGAAGAATATGACTAAAGAAGAATAGTAGTTATTAATTAGTGGGCAAAGAGAGCAAAATATAAGAAAAAGTGAATAACCATTGGGTAAAAGAAAAATGGAGAGAAAAGAGAGGGATCGGTGTGAATTCCAATGGAAAACCAAAGATCATTTCTCATCTACTCACACTTTTTTTTATTATAACTTACTTCGAAAACTAGGATTTATAGATCAAAACTCTATGTTTTCGGATGGAGACAAGTAGCAGTTGGACATACAGAAAATGAGTGACATTTATGTCCTAACGCTAGCCCAAAAAGGGATCTTGTCTCTCTAAGCCTCTGACTGGCTGGGTCCAAAATGCCTAAAAGTTGAGTCAAACTTATGAATTTTATAGAGTAATTTGGACATATTGTTTGCTTGGAGCCTCACATGGTCAATTAGGCATTTTTGGTGCCAAAAGAGAAAGCCCTAAGCTCCTTTAACCGAAAATTTCTCATAACACAAATATCAAAGCCACCATCCTGGATGTTATTGTAAAACAAAAGCATATATTTATGTGATTATTATCTATAAAACTAACAAATTTGATTTCTTGACCGTGTATATTTTTGGTGTTGGGTGTTGAATTATATTTGAAATTACACCATGACATCAGATATTTATTTTCCACGCCGAGATGAAGAGAATGCCAAGGGTTTGGTTGAAAACAGAGGCCGAAGAATAAAATTTTTGGTGGATTAGATAATCAGGCCACGCAATCCGGTTACAGTCAACCAGATCAACCCGCGCCCTGGCTAGATGTTGAAAACAATAACTTACATGCTGTGATATGTTGATGATGTCATGATAACAACAGATGCTTTAAAAAAATAAAAAAGTTTAACCGCATTGTTCTTGCATATTGACGTCTGACGTCATCATTAGCTGCTTCTTTTTACAAAAAATAATTTGTTTTTTCTTTTTTACATTTTTCTTTTTAAATAAACGTGATTTTGTTTTATTATATAAACAAACTTAAAAATATATAAACATATATGTCATTCTCAATTTTAAATTTTTATACATAAAAACGTTGATGCATGTTTTAGAATTATTGTAAATTTTAATTTTATCTGTATTTAATTATTTAAACTTTATTGTTAATTTATGATATGAGATAGATCTAAAGCTTACATCTAAATTAAGATCGGTATTTAGCATTTTAGATATAAGTTTAGAATTTCTAACGTAGATTTTATACGTAAAATTTGGTTTTGAATTTCTAATAAAAAAATAAATCTTAAAATATCAAAAATTAAAATAAAAAATAAATACGTTACGCCACTTTATAATTTATTAGAAAATCATACTGCCTAGCTAAGAATAAATCCAAAAAATAGCTTTTTGTCACAAAATCCTGACTAACTTGCGCTATATAACGCACGTATCTAGACATGAAATTCGATCAATTTTTTTTTTTTGTAATTGATATGAAAATTGATCATATAACTTATGTAATTAATTTTTCTTCACAAGAATTGCAACATATGTGTGTGTATTGAACCAATTAGTTCAATCTTGTATTTTCCAATTAAAATCACAACCATTAATTATGAATCTATTGTATTCACCCTATAATTTTCCAAAGTACCGGTCCTAGTCTTCAGTCACAAGACTCACAACGCTCACGAAAGAATTATCGATACATAAAGTACTACTTACGTTCACAATTATGGACCAAGAGTACTTTGGGATTAGTACATCCCTTTCGTTTTCCTGCTCTTTTATGAAAATTGGATACTATAGTCAAACTCACTTCATTGAGAGATTAATGCATGTAATTAACGAGAGCATTTTAATTTTGTTAAAATGCAGATATCCAAAATGTGAAATCAAAATTCCAATGTATACAGAACCATCAAAAACCTTTTTAATTTGCCCTTCTTCTACTCTTGCCTCCCTTAAATTCTTAAAAAACTATTATGGATATCCTAATATATCCTATACAATATGCATGTAATTAATAATCCTACAATTCCATAACACAAGTAGATTTATATGTCGGTGCATATAGGAAATTTTTTTTTTTTACAACTTTACCCTTTCCCGGCCTCAAAAGCAAAAGCAATCTAATTACTTAAATAATAAAACGTTTTACAAGTATAATCAAATTGCCTAAAAGAAAGTTTAACAAATTGCAAATTAAAAATCTAATGTGAAATGTTTTAAATTTAAAAGTCCAATTTGCAATGTGACCAAAATACAGTACAAATGTTCAATTAAACCATAGTTAATTTTATCCTCTAAAAGCTACAAATCCAATAGAAATGTTGGTATATATCTAATATTCAATGTTATGGTACGTATATGATCATATGTAAAGTGCAAACTACATATATAAAATATCATGGGTAATATCAATTAAAAGTTTCTCTAAGCTATTAATATTTATAGATGCTTAAAAAACGCAACTTTTTTATTCTTTTTATTCATTTAATTTTTGCCTTTCTTTTTTTTCTTTTTTTCGAAAGGAAAATGCATCAATAGAAAAGGCACAAAAGAGGAGCTCAAAAGAGGCTCAAGGGGAGGAGCTTGCAAGAGCAGCCTCATCCAAACGTAATTATATGAACATGTAAATATACATATCATATATCATGTGCATGATATGCATGTGTGTGTGTGTGTATGCCGGATTTATGAGTCTGATGCATGTTGATGATGGTCAAGGTAATTATGGTTTATTATATATATATATATATATATATATATATGTGTGTGATCATGATCTAGTCCTAAGCATATTGAATCAAGATCAGGTCGAACAGACAACGAAACAAAGACTAATATGCAAAAGGACTGCTCACTTGACAAGCTTAGCATCGAATCCTCTCACCCGCGCGTCATAATCATATCATGATGATTGGCATACATATAAGATTAATTCAAGCCCATCTGGGAAAAAAGAAACAAAAACAAAAAAATCAAAATAAAGCATTAGAAATTAATTAACTGTAAATATAAAGTTAAAGATCAACTTATAATTTAATCAACCTACACAAAGAAGAAGAAGAAGCAGAAGAAAAAGAAGAATAAGAGGAGAAGTAATTAGTGGGTATAGCAGTCGGACTCCATACCTCCATATATTGTGTGTTTTATGATGTGTTTTAGCTTGGTTTTATAGATAAGATGGATTTTACAGATTTATTATTTTTAATGGTTGAAGCGTGTGAATTTTGTACTAATCTGTATTTGCGATAGTCCAGACACGTGAGGAACTTTGACTAACTGGTAATACTATTTTTGTTTTTTCAGAATATCTGGTAATATCATTAATTAGTCATTTTACACTCTCTTTATTTTATTTTATTTTCCGCACCGACGTTTAATCATATAGCTAGGAATGGATCATCTGCTATTACAAACTTCTTGTTGGTTTAACCTTTTTTCCTTTTTTCTTTTTGAAATAGACGGTTTAATCCCTACACCGACCTTTATATGCTAATTAATAAATTTAAGAGATTTTTTTTATATACAAATTGGAGGAAAAGATGATTTTATAGTTTAAAAATATCAATTTGACATTTATTTTAAATATTATTATCACTAAAAAATTAAAATATTCTAAGATGATCGTCAAAAAATTGTATATGATGTTTTTAAAAAGTATCGTCGTAATAGATATCAAATATGACACAAATAAATTTTTAAAATTAAATACAACAGTTTTTTTATTATACTATGACATTAAAAAATAAAACGTCATATTTGATTTTAAGCAACTACAACAAATAAAATATTATAGTATATAATAAAAATATCGCATAAAAACTACAAAATCAAAAACGATGTTCAATAAACGTGGTAGATAAATCACATATTATAGCAAATATGATGCAGTGCATTGTATTTGGAGTTGAGTTAAAATACCAAAGACGAATTGAAATATGTCAAATGCGAGTTCACGTTAATTTTGGCTTGCCACAAAATCAATTAAAAGTTAATCCTAAAAAATAAATTAATTAGCTAGTCCGGCCCAACAATTTTTTTTTTTTTGGTGAATTAGTCCGGCCCAACTAGCTTGACATGAAAGCTAACTACTCTATATGAAAAAAAAATTATGTTAAAAAACAACGGTCAATGACCGTCCTACGTAAGCCAAATCATTCACCTTAATTAACTTTGGCATGCCACAAAATCAATTACAATCCGACACTCGCAAAACAATTTTTGAAGCATAGCAAAGTACTTTCAATTAATAAAAGTAATTCAGAAGAGTCATCTCACCTTTGAAAACACAATTGACTTTTTATGCCAAAGATTAATATGGAAAACAAATATAGTCAAAAAGAGTGAGAAAATGTAGACAAAATTTTAAGGTGCACTTATGCATCGTATTTGAAATAAGTCATGTATTATAGCAAAGATAACGCACAAATGCGTTGTATTTGGTGTTAACAAAAAAAATACGATGCTGTGTCATATGTGATCGTAAATACATTCAATGTAACTTTAAAAATCATTTTTTTTTATTAAAACTTCATCGTTTGGACTCTCTTGTATCAATTAACTAGTATTTCAACTTTTTTCTTTTTTATTTTGCAAAAACTGTTTCTAAAGAGCTTTGGTGTTTTCTCTCGGATGAAAAGTATTTCTTCTTTATTTTACTTGAAATTTATCCCAAAAAGCCACATTCAGCGAAAGATAAGTATTTCTTTACATTTTTTTAGCCATCTTAGAAAGTTTGTTTTGATTTAAAACTAAATTTTTTAAATAAAATTTTTGAACTTTTTTCATGTTCACCATGTTTGTGTGGGTGTTGATTTTGGTCATTTTTTTTTGTTTATTTGGTCGTGTTGATGGTAGGTTAGACTTACGGTTGTGGCTGTTTGTTGCGAGCATGGGTGGCTACTTTGAGTGGCATCGTAGGTGGTGGCTTTGGAAGCTCCAGATATATTAACGTTTGTTTTATGTTTTATATGAATTGATGTTGATATATATATATATATATATATATATATATAGTTTTTTGATATAGTTAGGAAAATATATGTTTAAACCCAAATGTGGAAATGTATATTGATGAATTATAAATATAAAATTTTTATTCTAAAAATTTAAATTATAGGATGTAATTCATAAAGATGGAAATTTTTTTAAAAAAAAAATGTATTAATTCAATAATAATTTAACAAAATTAAAATTGAAAAAAAAAATATATTTAACTCAATCAACAACAACGCAAAGTGTGTGTCATACTAGCCACAACACGTGGAGCCATGTCAGATTGGCAAATAGGATGCATAATGTTCATCATAATTGAGTCATTCGCCACGTAAATCCAATACAGCGTTATCATTATATGCAACGGCTTTAAACATCGTAGTTGATGTAATTGCGATGAAAATTATGTGTTGTATTTACTGTATACTTTTTACGACAATGCATAATACAAAGATTTTAAATTGTCATAAAAAACACATTGTACAAGGTGAATAAAATGTAGTGGTAATCACTTTTTCTTATAGTGTATTAAAGATCAATTTTTATAACACTGTCAATAATGCTTACATATCATGTTTATTTTCATAATTCACTTATTTTTATAATTCACAATCTCATTAAAAATGCTAATATTGTCTGTGAATTTGCTTTTATTGTTTACTCGTATCATGGGTCAAGGATATTCCAAAGTTCAAATTTATCCACAGTATATAATAAATTAAGCCAAGGATCATGGAATAATGTTCCCAATCAAAAGCAAATTCAGGAAAATACTTTACAATTTAATGCTACACAATTTCCGATCCTAACTTTAAAGTGTTAACATGTTAATCTACTTTAGTAATAAGGTTGAAAATTGTTGATGTTACTAAAAATAGATTATTTAGTTTTTACAATTTTTATACTTGTCACTAAAATAGATTTAGTGACAATCCTGATTATCGGACAGCCTAATGATATCATTTCTCCCTCTCTCATTCTCTCTCTCTCTCTCTCTCTATATATATATATATATATAAAGCCTGTAATTTCAAGGTACGAAATATACAACTTATAATTCAGCTCAACTGAATTTCAGATGTTTTCCTCGTGACATGCAATAGAACATGGTAAGATATTGTTATGTGTTCTTTTTATAATAGTAATTGTGTCATGCCCTTGGATTAATCGGTTCATATTTTATTAAAAATCAGTACGTTGTCGCCTTTAATTAATATCTATTCCCGTATGCGCTTAAAAATTTCAGACGAGAATTTATAAGACTTCAGCAATATAGGAATGATAAATTCTTATAACTTATCTTAAAAAAAGGAAAAGAAAAGAAAAGAAAGAGAGACTAGTATGACTTCTTTTTTTTTTTTTAATATTTATATCTACAAACATCTGGCGTGCATTCAGTCAAAATGCAACAGATATGGAGTGGCAATTCAATATTGTTGAAGTATTAATGGACTTATGGACTCTCTTTTTTCCCCTCAATATTTTAGACTCTATTATCCAGTTAATCCTAGCTATAAACATGATTTGGAGTAATATATGGACTTAAATATCATATCATTTGGAATGTCGCTGATTAATATATCATACACTTCGTTATATATATATATATATATATATTTTCTCTAAATTTAATACGTAAGATATATAAGCATCATCGGACAGAAATAAAATCCTATATATTAAAAAAAATAGATGAAAATATTTAATCTTAACCAAAGGTCTCCTGAAGTGAGCGAGCGAGCTACCGAAATGGTATCCTCTGTGTGTCTTTTTGAGTGAATTAGCAATTAATCTAGAACTTGGTCATGTGCTTTGTTGTGTTATGTAAAGGAAACAAGTAAAGGAATGCAATAAAAAGCTAGCTGATTAATTAATTAAAGAGTTCAAATAATATCATAGCAAAATAAATAAATAAGGTAATAGTACTAAGTTATTACTGTTTTTATAAACAACTAGGTAAAATGTTAATGTTAAACCTGAAATATGTATACTGATTAATTAAGACTCTTTATATGGTCCAAAATGAATAAACCCTATAATATATTACGAGATATGATATTTATATATATGTTGTCGCATATGAATTTTAGAGCTAAAAATCAACAATTGCATTCAAATAAGAGAGAAAAAGAGATACTAAACATGGAAACTCACCCCGGAAAATTGATTGAATTGTACCTCTATTATGATAGTATGTCGTTTTGCACATAAACGCCCCTGAAAGTTTTAGGGTGTCCAATCCCATGCAAAGCCTTGTCAAGTAATCCGTCCTTTGCTTAAAACCTCAAATTCATTGTCAGATCGACCTTAAATGTTATACATGTACATATACATACATAAACTATAATGCATAGGGATTTCCTAGGTGTGAATTTATATTTTTTGATAAATTTTATCACGAGATCTCGAATTTAGAATCTAAAAATTATCATCAATGGTCATTGTCATTGTCATTTGGGTTGTTCTTGAAAGAGCTATAAATATATATATATATATATATATATATATATATATATTGTTTAACTCTTCTCAGAATGTATGGGAAATTAATGAGAAATTAATTAATATTGCATAAATGTATTAAAGCTAGAATGTAAGAAATTGTATACAAATTGGAAAGTAAACCACTGTAAGATCCAAATATGTTATCCAAGTTGCAAGATCTAATTTGAATTTTTGCTAGCTACTAAAGACCCCATATATATGCATATATACTGTTGAGAGATTTCATCGTGTTTTGGAGAAGTATGGAGATGTCCGGCATATATAATCATACATTGTAGCTAGCATATAAGAGGACTGACTACTTTATATATCGCTAATTAAGGTTGAGACTCTTACTTAGAATCTTGTACTAAATCTAAAAGTCCAAAAACAACCTATAAACACTAATAGGCAGCTTCCAGCTCTAACAAAGGCGTCTATAAATGCTTGTAAGGTGCTTTTGAACTTTATTTTAATCCAAAATTTAAATTTTCATATATATATATATATATATATCACATTGCAGCTGTCTGATGCATATAATTGCGCGTCTGATGCTTTTAATTATTAAACGGCTGCAATGGATTATTACCCATTAAATGATAAACGGTGTTATCCATATTAGCAAAAACACACACACACACATATTATATATATATATAATGGAAGATATTAGGAAAGAGTAGAAGACTCTATAGTTGAGCTCATTGTCAAACTACAAAATAAAATTCTAATAAGCTAATGACTTAACCTTCAGCTATTTACCAAAAGAAAAAAGAAAAAAGAAAAAAGGTAAGCCTATATAGCAATTCATCACATTTATCATCTACCAGAAGTTGTACTCCTGCCTGGTCAAACCACAGTTCCTGCCCTTTGTTTCTACATGAACTTCTACTGAAAAATGTACAATTGCCAGCTGTCACATTTATGTTTTTATCCTTGCAAATTATGTACAAACTGCCAATTAAACTTTTATTGCTGTGGGTAGTACTCTGCTAGAAAAGCAGAAAGCTACACCATCCTTTGGCTACAGTTTCTATTTCTCTGGAAACCGATGTACCAAACTAATTTAATTTTCTTTCGTTTTCATTTTCCCTTAGAAATTCAGCTTCAGTAATGTACACCCCCCGAAAGTCTCACATGTAAATCTATATAAACTAAGGTCATCTACATTTTAATTATCAGTTTCTGCACCTAACAAATTAAATACTGAAAACACAAACATATATATATACTACTACTTTTTTTTTTTGGTAATTCACAAACATATATATTCATTTACGACCTACTTACCTATAACATATATATATATAAATATCACATGTTTACTATATACATGCATATGAAACTAATAATTCCTAACATACAAGGACTACTTATCAATCTAACGAAACGAATTTGTGTCGTGCTTAGTTACGTGAAGGAAATTAAAAACAAAACAAATCTTTGTTATTTTTTTGATAAAATTACTACTCATCCCACGAGCTTTTAAAGAAAAATTAATATGTATATCTATGTCAATAGCTTCAAATCGAGCACAGATTCAAGGTCGAACAGACAACGAAACCAAGGTTCATAAGCAGAAAGACTGCTCACTTGAGAAGCATGGCATGGAATCCACTCACCCAAACCAAAAATTTATATACTCCAATATCTGGATTCTGACATACATAGTTGTATCTGGGTTTTGAAACTGTGACATGACCTCACCTGATCAAAACTACCAAAAGTAATACAAAGAAAGTCAGAAAAAGTTTCCTGATCAATCAGGCAAAGCAAAGCTGGGTTGTATAAGAAATACAAACTATGAAGAAGAAGATGAAGATATATAAGAAAGTACCTTTCCAGTCCCCTTTTGGGGGCATAGAGAAACAAGCTCAACATATTACTCCTGGACCATATCCTTTCAAAGGGTCCAAGCTGATTTTAAAGAGAGAGAAAAGAAAAAGTTGAAAATGAAGCGTGTGCATCTGCTACATTTGACACGTGAGGAAGTTTGACTCATAGATATATATTAGTACTGCAGAGGGCATTGGTGCATGTGCCTTCCCTTGTTTGACAACAACCTTCCGTTTTGTTTTTCTGTTTTCTTTTTTCCTATATTTTGTGACTGATAGAGTACCAAAACCAAGTATGTGTGATTGCGTAAGAAATGTGTCATGTAGAGAAAAATATAAATAATAATAATAATAATAATTTATTATTTATGAGTTTAAATTTAAAAAAAAATATTCAACTTGATATTAAAATTCAAAATTTTGAAAGATTTTGTATTCAAAATTTAAAAATTTCACCTAAAAATAAAATATATATATATATATATAAATCTAAAAAGAATCCAAAAAAAGGGACATATATGTAAGAAGTAATATTAAAAAATAATAATAATTCATTCTCGTGTAAATCTGATTGTTAAACTTGAAATTTTGAGAGAGAGAGTGAGCGCGCAACAGTCAAGAGGTTAGCTGTGCTCGTGTAAATCTGAAATGCTGATGGAATACTAGACTTTAATGTATTTGCTTTGTGCCCAATCGCACATGATCCCACTTACCATCTACTCACTTCCCATGAAAATCTTTCTCCGTTTTTGTTTATTTATTTATTTCATATGTGTAACTCGATCACAGTGGATATATATTCATAGTGCCTTTCATAATACTCTGTCTAATGCGTACGTGTGTGTGTGTATATATTATGTATAATACAAGGAAATTTGAGAGTCATCTTTTACTCGCTAGGTTTCTCAACCAGATGGTGATATTTTAAATGGATACTTTTCGTGAGAAATATTTTAAAAGTAAAAGGCATATGCTAGATAGCTCAATGGTGGGTGATCAATATATTGACTAAGACATGTATATAATGTAATTAATATTATATATAAAAAAATTATGTGTTTGAACTTTTATCTTTTATATTTTGATGTTACAACTTGGATAAATTTAATTAATACATTAGATTTGGTTGTTAGATTTTCAAAATATAAATATATATATATATATATTATTTTTGTGTCATTACATTAAGAAAATTAGTATTGTTAAAAGAAATCCTATAAGTGTCAATTTTTGGCTTCTACTAACTAATTCACCAAATCCTTCCCTATGAAAACTTCTTGCTTTGTTTTCAATATATTTGAGAGTTTAGAGTGTGAATTTATTTCTTGTAGTATTCGGTTTCACTTTGTGACCATTAATATTTACATAAGAAGCACATCAGATCACAATTGATCTTGTGCATGTATCCCTATCAATTTCATTCATGTAAAGCTGCTTAGCTTCTTCTTCATCCATCGGTGGGCCAAATCTTCAAGCAGCTGCAAAATAGACCGACATTGATCATCAAGAATTCTGCTTTAATCCATTCCACACCTAGCTAATAAGATACTTTTAACCACTAGTATGACTTAAAAAAAAGACCAAATATATCTATAGTATGACTAAGCTTCGACCTATGCGATAGTGATACTCAATCTTGTCATAGTCCAAATCCCTTATAGTTGAATTACCATTCCTAGCATTTTCATGTATTGAATTACTATTGATTTCAAAAGTTTAAGTTGATTAGCTGTGGATTATCATATCTTTTATATTTTATATCTAATACTTCTCTCAAATAAGACCCATTTGAATTTTTACAAGTGCATTTTTTGTCCGGCAATTTTTGGACTCATTTTTGGTTCAGACATATATTTTTATTTCGGATAGAGCTATTAAGTTTCTAACTTATGACCACTAGGCATTTTGACTCTCATACCATATTGAGTTACTACTTGAAAGAATAACAAGAAAATATAAACTTGTATATTGAATGAATAATTGAGATATAGTATTACAGATTATATACAATCAGATATACACTTATGAGATAATGATCAACCTAAAAGATAGTAGGTGAGATGGAAATAACAACGTGAGAAATATACATACACAAGAACTCTATCACATATTTAGTAATTATCTCTCTAACATCCCCTCTTAAATTGGATGGGCTACTGCAGACATGCAGTTTGTCTCTGAGGAACTGAAATCGGTGAGATGACAAAACCTTAGTTAAAATATCTGCAATTTGATAGTCACTTGGAACATATCGAACCTCCAGGATCCCTGTAAGCACCTTGTCTCATATGAAGTGGACATCTACTTCAATGTGTTTTGTGCGAGCATGGAAAACTGGATTAGCAGCAAGACTTCCAGCACATAGATTATCACACCATATAACCGGTATTTCTTTTATTTGTACTCCCATTTCCCGCAATAAGGCTTGAATCCAAACTAACTCTGCTGCACCATTTGCCAAAGCGCGATACTCAGATTCAGTACTAGATCGTGCAACGGCATTTTGTTTCTTAGAGGACCAAGAGACAAGATTATCACCTGAAGGTCCACCTCACATCAGCTTAAGCTTTTGGGAGAAGTGGAAATTCAACTTGGTATCAGAGCGTAAGGACTTGAGGTCCTGGGTTCCAAACTCAACAACTCCACCCAAGAAAAATAAAAAACCACATGTTAGGACCCAAATGAACCCAAAAGAGGTCGGGCCTACATATGAGGGGAAATGTTAGAAAAAATGCATAAAAGAAATGAAGGTCCACCTCACATCAGCTTAAGCTTTTAGGAGAAGTGAAAATTCAACTTGTTAGAGAGATAATTACTAAATAGGTGATAGAGTTCTTGTGTATGTATATTTCTCACGTTGTTAATTCCATCTCACCTACTATCTCTTAGGTTGATCATTATCTCATAAGTGTATATCTGGTTGTATATAACCTGTAATACTGTATCTCAATTATTCTTCAATATACAAGTTTATATTTTCTTGTTATTCTTTCATGGTATCAAAGCTAAAGACAAAAGTCATGTCTCTAGTCAAAACTAATTCTTTTTCTTCTTCCCTTCCTCAATTAAATCAAGTTACGTTACCTAATTACAAATTTCCTTACAAATTAGGTCAAAAAAAATTTGTTCTTTGGAAAACTCAAATTTTTCCAGCCATTGTAGGTAGTAATCTTGAAAGTTTTATTAATGGTGCAATTTAGATACCACCGGAATTTATCACTCAATAGCTGGCTGATTTTTCCAGTGATTCACTGCCGATTACAATTGCAAATCCAGACTTCTTCCTTTGGCGCCAACTAAACCAAGCTTTGCTTGGTTGGATCAGATCTTCCATTAATCCCGAAGTGCAGGTGCTTATGATTGGTCCCGATACATCTTTTGGCTTGTGGACTGCACTGAATCGCCTGTTTGGCAATCAATCTCGAGCCCACATAATGCAACTCAGACTGCAGCTTCAATCCGTGCGAAAGGAAGGAAAAACTAGAAAACATAGCAACATTGTTTGAAATAGAAGCTAAAGAATTGGGAAAAGAAATTTGATAAAGTCCATCCTTAAGTGGTCCTCGAAGTAGAAGTCTCCTCGTAATTAGATCCTTAACATAAACAAAGTGAGAATCAAACTCAACAATCACATTATTATCATTAGTCAATTTAGCAATGCTTAAAAGATTTTTTTTAATATGTGGAACATGTAATATATCATTTAAATGAAGAGTCTTAGAAGGTGTATGCAAAATATTGGAACCAGTATTGGCTATAGACAAACCTTGACCATTGCCTACAACAAGCTTCTCAAGGCCACCATATTCAGATTTGTGTTGTAAATGAGACAAATCTGCAGTAACATGATTAGTGGTTCCACTATCCATAAGTCATTCAGGGGTAGCCGTAATTTCAGGTGAGGTATAATAGGCAGAAGAATTATTCAACACATTATTCTAATTAGGAGAGGAATTATGAGGATTAGAGGGAACAAACTCTCTATCAAATCGGTGGTAGCAGTGCATCACCATGTGACCCAGTGTGAGGCATAACTGACAGTAGGGACGTTCAAAACCTCAACCACGGCCACGCTGCCTTCCTCGAAAATTTCCTCCTCCACGGTTTTAAGTGTAGCCAAGATTGTCTCCTCCACGATTTTGATTATAGCCAAGGTTGTCTCCTCCACGGTTTGGACTGGGACCATAAGTCTGTCTACGTTGATTATGAGGTGGAGGGTGATGGTGAAGCATATGGGCAGATGGTGGAGGTACAAGAAAGGTCTTTGCTTACCATATAACTGACCATAGCTAGGCCATCAGAGATTTCCTTCAATTTAGTGTAATAAGCTGTAATAGTTTGTCCTTCCTTTCGCACGGATTGAAGCTGTAGTCTGAGTTGCATCATGCAGGCTCGAGATTGACTGCCAAACAGGCGATTCAGTGCAGTCCACAAGCCAAAAGATGTATCGGGACCAATCACAAGCACCTGCACTTTGGGATCAATGGAAGATTTGATCCAACCAAGCAAAGCTTGGTCCAGTCGGTGCCAGAGGAAAAAGTCTGGATTTGCAGTTGTAAATGGTTGTGAATCACTAGAAGAATCAGCCGGCTGTTGAGTGATAATTCCGGTGGTATCTGAATTGCACCATTAATAAAACTTTCAAGATTACTACCTACAATGGCTGGAAAAATTTGAGTTTTCCAAAGAACAAAATTTTTTTGATCTAATTTGTAAGGAAAGTTGTAATTAGGTAACGTAACTTGATTTAATTGAGGAAGGGAAGAAGAAAAATAATTAGTTTTGACTAGAGACATGACTTTTGTCTTTAGCTCTAATACCATGAAAGAATAACAAGAAAATATAAACTTGTATATTAAATGAATAATTGAGATACAGTATTACAAGTTATATACAACCAGATATACACTTATGAGATAATGATCAACCTAAGAGATAGTAGGTGAGATGGAAATAACAACGTGAGAAACATACATACACAAGAACTCTATCACCTATTTAGCAATTATCTTTCTAACACCATTGATCCCAAAAGTTTAAACTGATAAGATGTAGGATATGATCTCTTATATATTTTATCTGTAATACATAGACATATTTACCTTTATTTTGGTTTTTTGGTGTAATTGTTAAATTTTAGTCCATAGATCTCAAATGTATTTTAGTTCAGATACTAAATTGAATTACCATTTCTTTCCAAAATTTAAATTATTATATATAAAGTGGGTCACCATTTTGTTTTATATATTTCTCTAACACTTACTAGGGGTGTACACGGGTTGGGTTGGCCGGATTTATAAAAAAAAAAATCAATACAACCTATAGAGCGTGGATTTTTTATATTGTAACCCAACCTAACCCAAACAGAGTAACAAACCCAATCCAACCCAACCCATAGAGTGCGGGTTGGGTTGGTCAGGTTGATCGGGTTAATTTATCTTTAATTTAGTCAAAATTATTTTTTTAATAAATTAAAGTTTAGTCAATAACTTAACTCCATTACTTTTTATTTTTGCAAAAATAGATTGCATAAACTATTATAATGTAAAAAACTACAAAAATAATCAATATCCAACTAATTAAAAATAGTATATATTAAATATCATTAATTTGATTAAGTAAATAAAATTAATTAACCCCGATCACAGTAAATAAAATTGATTAAACATTAGTATATATTTCTTTGTTCAAGTCACAGAAAAGTTGCAAGAAAACAATATCATTTTCAGGTTCTCCATATTAGATTGGTTGCAACATTTTAGCATAAAAATGAATACTCGAGACATCAAATTCTTATTAGATTTTTTATATATCAATTAATGAGGCATTGTTTACAGGTTGTCCAAATCGGAAAAAAATTTATTCATTCATTCTTTCACTCACTTCCTTTTAATTATGAGTTTATCAAGAAAAACAAATTGCTTTATGACATCAATGGCATACATTTTGAAAGTAAAAAACATTAGCAGAGCATGCACTTTTTTTGAAAAAATAAATAAAACAATCACAAATTTACCTTTCAGAATAAACAAAAATCACAAATGAAAAATTAAAAAAGAGAGAGAGAGAGAGAGAAAGGGGATTATTTTTTTTAATATATACGGGTTGGGTCGGATTAATCGAGTTTTTTTACCATCCAATCCAAAAATTCAAATATTTCAGTGAATTGGATTATGTTGGGTTGGATCGGCTGAATTAGATCAGATACCAACTTATCTATTAGCATTTGAATTAAGCATGTAAACATTAATTGAATCATAAATAAAGATAATCAATGGAATAAGAAAAGAAATATATATAGAGACAGAGGGAGAGACTATTTAATGAGTTGACTATTCCAGTGTGGACTAATATTAAAATAATGTTCTGAATTTGACTCCATTCTCATTACCTAAAATGAAATATGAAAATCAAGGTTGAACATGTTAAATTGTTTTCTGTAGCGATCGATCAGTTTTATTTATTTTTCGGTGAATAGTTTTTTTTTTTTTATTTCAAACAAACAATACTGAGATAAGTCCATATAAATGAACCTTCCCATAAGTGACTGTCATAATACTGGACAATAATTCACTTTTCATGTAAGAATTTTCACTTCTGATTGATAATTAATTCATCTTACTTAGAAGTTGGAACAGAATGCTAGAAGTTAAACATATATCCATCCTTGACCCGTAAAATTATTCTATTTTTAGGAGCCAATTATTATGAGTTCTTTCTCTTTTTGTTTTTTTGAATCCAATTTTTTTTTGCGTCGAGGGACAATTTTTTACCAAAAAGGTTTAAATTGGAAAAGAAGTTTAACGTGTGTACTCGATGCCATACTGGACTTTTTATTTATTTATTTAATCTAAAGCATATAATAAAAAAAAACAAAAAAAAAATTATTATAGCAGCTATACTCTAAACTAACTTGATGGAAAATCATTTTTTTTTCTTGGTGATTAACTTGATTGAAAATATAACAGCTTAGTCTAAACATATTAAAGCATCACTAATAAAAAATATTGATTGTTGTATATATAACATAAAAATTGACATTATTTAAATTTAAATAGCATAAATATACAGTCAAATCAAAAGTTGGTCTTCAATTGTATTGTGTAAAATTGCTTTTGATGGCTATTAATTAATTACATATTTTATTAACTTTTTTCATTTAAAAAAAATACTTTTTTAGAAAAATATGGTTTTATGGAATAAAAAGAATGTTTAAAAGAGCTTCAAAATTTAGATATTCACTTTAATAATGTATAGGTCACATCAGCTTGACAATTATTTTAAACATTACAATTTGGAGAATAATTTTTTTAAAATGTTGTTAACATCGTTTATGTGTCATGTTGATTTGCACAATCCATTTGGCTTTTATGGAATAAAAAGAAAGTCTAAAAGAGCTCCAAAAAATAAGCATTCATTTTGACAATATTTAAGTCACATAAATTTAACATTCATTCTAGACATTATCAATTAGAAAACAATTTTTTTAAAATATTGTATACTTGTTTGTGTCATTTCTATTTGCACAATCCACATTTCTATTAGAGACGCTCTTAGTCAATCATTACTTCTTTTTATTTTTTCATCATTACCAAGTAGATAATAATCAAAATGGACAAAAATGACATCCCAACTAGGTGGTAGTTCACAAACCCCAAACAAGCAAAATTTTATTAAAAATTTAAAAAAAGAAAATACGATGAATCCTCTGAAAAATTCAAACAACCGCCTTGAACTCATTAAAATCCGAATAATAATAATAATAGTAATAATCAAAAAAGATAACTTAGGTTAAAAGAACAACCAAGATATCCCTATTAGGTAGGCACTACCATCGTTCAAAAAACCCAAGCTAGTATAATTGAAGAAGAAAAAGCCAAAGGTCATAAAAAGAAAGAAAAGAAAAATACAATGTGCAACAACAGAAAGCAAAGCCCCTCTAAATGGCCTCGTTAAAACATATTGTGGTAAAAATTCCAAGGAAAAACCCACAAAAGAAAAATAGTACAATTACTAGCAGAACCTAAAAGAACCGAGACTCAATACATCATTACCATGAAACCCTAAACAAAAATCAAGCATATGAAAACTCCAAGATAAACCACTCAAAAAGATTGCTCTTTTCGTAAGAACATCAGGAACATTGTTACCTTCCCTATAAATATGTGTAACCTTAAAAGTGATAGACGTGAGATACTGCAAACAATTAGACCAATGAGCAGATATCTCCAAAGAACATCTTATAAATATGTGTAAACTTAAAAGTGATGGACGTAGATATTTCAAACAATTAGACTAATGAGCAGAAAAATTCCAGGGACATCCATAGAAAGAGAGGTGAGAAACTGAACCACATACATGCTATCACATTCAAACCAAATAAAATTCCAATCAAATTTTATAGCAAATTTTGCAGCATTTAAAATTGCTTGAAGGTTCAATTCAAAAGCGAAATTCTATAGCATGATGACGATGATGAGCAATACAATAAATTCTATTTTAAAAGGCAACTTTTTGGATATCAGTACGAAGAACATACCAAATGGGCTAATTTTATTTTACAATAATAATAAATATCAATTTATTTTATTTTATATAAACAGTCCAATAATAAAAACTTAACGCTGTTTTTTTAAATAATAATTTTGAATTTAAATTTTCCATTTGCCTGCCTATAACCAAATGGCCATACAAAATGTATGGTTCAGCATTTTATATTTTCTTTAATTAATAAGAGGGGCCAAAGACTTAAATTAAATAGGTCCAACACTTTTGCATATGGAAGCCCCTGAACTAAAAATGTCCTTTCATATTGTGGACGTGACCGATCGTAGATGGTACTGATTCATCAAAAAAAAAAAAGATGGTAAGTTTGTTTTCGTAGGTTGTACTGAAGCTTTTGGATGTTGGGTTCATTCATGGTCCATACACTACGCACCAAACCCCCACTGGAGCCCCAACCTTACCAACTACGATCCTTAACCTACCTTTTTATTTGCTGTTGTTGGGTCTACGTATCCATTTCTTTTAAGCTGCAGCTTTTATATGGCAGATGCAACCTAAGAAGCTATTTATTATTGAACATGGAATAATATTTATATAATATCTATATATTTTTAATTAATTTATTTTACATGTGATAATTAAAAATGACAATATGGTATAGTTGTTACCTATTATATTTTCTCCCTAAAATTTTATGCTTAAAGCTCAACCTTTTGTCCTTTACCAAAAAAAAAAAAAAAGCTCAACCTTTTGTCTCTGGCAGGGACCCACTTGCACGCATCTCAAATTGAAAAATTAAAGATAAAATAAGAGAAGAAAAGAAAAGTCCATAACCTAATAAGCTATAACCTATGTATCTTAAGAAAGTATAGAAAGGGAAAAAAGTGACATCATTCAAAACTACTTCAAATCTCGTCCATACATACTATTACTAGGAAAAAAACAAAAAAAAAAAACACACTATTAACCTGTTATCAGTCCAAAAAAAAAATATATCTATTATATGTATAAATGAAATTTATAATTTAGATTTCAAAAACCCTTTCCCTTTTTTAAATGAAAAAAAAAACCATGTACTTGTTATATAATTATTGCTTAGTAATTACAGTTTGGATTTCAATAAGAATAAATTACTTTATTTTTACAAAAAAAAATGTTTTCTTTATTTTCTTTCTATATAATAATTAACACAAAATCAAAAAAATCCATCAACGAATTTAAGTTTAGGACAGGCTTATTTTCCTGAAAGGTAAAATGTTAAACATGGAGACCAGGATATGAAAACAAATTGTATTAGCTGTATAAAAGAGCAAAGCAATTAATTATTCATTTTTTTTCCTAACACAATTGTAATGAATACTATAAAGGGTAAAGAAGCAAAATAATCTCATATGATTAAAGTTCTACAGTAAGGATTCTGTGCTACTTAAAGTGAAGCTACCTAACATTATTGAAGACAGCTGTCCTCATGAAGATTTTGGTGTTTTGCTAAATTTCTAGTTTTGGGTAAACAGGCTTTTTGCTTAATTTTGATGCAAAGAAAGAAACCCTTTTAATATAATTTTGCACTAAAAATCATTAATAAAAAAATATATATACCAATATAGTAAACTAATTAAAAACTAAAAAAGTCAGTTTTTATTAAATATTCTACGTCTCCTGTGTCAATACATTAGAATTATCATTTTTTTTAAAGTTTAAACTAATTAGAAGTACATCGTTATATTTTATTTTTAATACTTTTTGCATGCTGTTCTATTTGGGTCATGACATATATGCATTTGTGGTTCAATCTTTTTGAATTCAATTTGTGTTCATATATACATTTTTTTTTAGAATTATTGAGTTTTAAACCATAATTTTTTTAATATTTAGCTATGATACAAATGTTGAACTATTTCTTTTAAAAATTTAAACTAATAGAAAGTAGAAGATTATTTTTTTCAGATTTTATATCTAATACAACCAAATACATTTCTAATTAATTTTGTCTTCAATGAGTTTAGACCGCTCAATATTACAAGTGGGAGACAGAGTGAGTGGGATTAGTCTTTGATTGAAAAATCAGAAAAATTACTATGTGAATCTTCATGAGTCATCCATTGTTTTTTCAAAGATTTGTAATTTACTATGTCTACTTCAATATATAGGAGAATTAATTAAGGTTTTATATGGATATTGGGAATATTTTATTTTTTCTCTGGTCAGAAATTGTTGCCTTCAACATCTCACAGTTGGCAAGCAAATTGGCAAATAGAATATCATTTTCTTCTAATGCAGAAGAATATTTTAGTGAAATATTATCTTTGAATCTCTGTGATTTCTGATTTGGATAATTATTGTATATGCCTCCACCATGATTGACCAAGTGAAAGGTATTAACTTGGCAACTAGCAGAAACTTGCATAAGATGGGTACGTTTCGGATGTTGAATTCCTGTAAATATATAAAATGAATTATGTTAGACGTATGAATTTTTGTTTACCAAATAATGTGCGAGTGCATTAATGGTTAACATAGATTTTTATTCTAATTTATAGAAAATGATTCAATAACACTTATCACAAACATGAATAACACCCTGCGCTTAAGAGATCTAGATGAATTGGTAAAAAATTTAATCTTCAGCTAAAAAAATTAAAATTCAAGTATTTTTATTGTTTGAATTAAAAATTTAATTTATCATATTAAACTAAATATAATGATAAAAATATAACCGAGTAAATTGATCAACAAATATGAATCCATCACTCATAATTAATAAAAAAAAACACCAGTTTCTAATTCTTTAATCATTTTTATTCAACGAAAATAAAAAATAACAGGCTGCTACATTATTTGGTAAATAGATACAATGGATATAGCATTATCAAAATATAATGCACGTGTATAAGTACATTGTAGAGAAAAACTATTTCTGAATTTTACCCGAAAAGGATTATTGAATGAAATTTCCCATTTTAAAATCAGGCGTGAATGCATGTATTTTATTTTAATAAACTAAACTGGTGGTGGCGGAGTAGAATCTTGGCTATACAAGCAAACTGCCTTAACCTGTGACTGTGCTCGTGGCTCACGCATCTCCAAATAACATTATAAAATTAAAGTTACTACTTTTAAAATTAATAAACCTTATTTTATTTTATTTTTTATTTTTTTTAATGTCAATTCACATGGTTTACATAAGGAAAAAAAAATGCATTATTGCATTACATGGAAAAGACGAACCCAAAAGTTTATTAAAACGGTACATTGGCTACAAGTGATTGGGCTTTGGCCAAACTGAACTAACCATGCCGAGGTGGGAAGATGTCCATAGGTCTAGACTCAGCCCAATCTGATCTTACATACTATTTTTGGAGCCCAGACCCAGCTGTGAGATGTATTCTTAGATGCGGTTTAATTATGAATAATTTGATGATTTTAAATGTCTATTACTGCTAGATGTTAAAAAAAATATCTATTAGTGTTAGCCAAATTTTGTTAAATACCTTAATTAACTATAAAATTAAAGAGAAAAAATATAAATATCAAATTGAATACAATTTTAAATTGTGTTGGTTTTTTATTTTTTTATTCAAGTTAATAGTCAATTAAGATAATTAACAAATTTTAATTAGTAATAAAAACATAGAAAAATTTCACAAACATCTATTATAATTTAGTATAATTTTAAATATGACTTTTAAGTTCTGAAAATTTTTTCGTTAATGAAATTTTTTAAACATCTCTTTTATTTTAGTTCTGTTGGATACTATTTTATTTTTAAAAAATTAAGTTAATTTGCTGAGCATTATTGGGTAAGCGTGGAAAATACCATTTTTATTGGGTATTGTAGTTCTCACTCTCTGAGACTGAGCCATGAATTGACGAATAAAAACCTTTTTCCCCCCTTTTTTTCTTCCTCGTTCTCTTTTTTTCTTTCTTTGAGATAATTATTTCCTCTTATTTTTTATTTTTTTTAATCGAGTTTGAGTTGGATTGTGAGGAGGAAATGAGAGAGAAAAATCAAAAAAAGAGTAAAAAGTTGTGAGTATACAAAGGTTAAAGAGTAATGCTACATGCATAATTTATTCTACCAACTTGTATATTATTATAAGTTAAAATCTGAAACTTAAATAACCACATAGTCCACGTCATGTCAGATTTTAATTCATTGTGGTATATAAATTGGTAGAATAAATTATGTCTGTAACATTACTCAAAGTTAAAAACACTAATGGTTTACGAAAAAATGACAAATGAACAATAAAAATAGACAAAATTATATAATTTTGAAAACAATGGTTTATTACTTCAACCACTTTGGATTTGTTTGGTACGTTGTATTGTATTAGATTGTATTGAATTGTATTGTAATGTATTATATAATATATCTTATGTGTTTGGTGTAAAATTATATTAAAATGTATATAAAATATGATATTTGATATACTACAATATTTTATTGAACAATTTTATTAAAATTTAAAATTTTAACTTTTAACTAAAATTTTAATTTTTTAACTTTTATTACAGCTTTTAAATTTAAATTTTTAACTTTTATAAAGCTTTTAATTTTTAACTTTTAATTTTATTAAAGTTTTTAATTTTTAATATTAAAATTTTTAATACTTATCATTGGTGAGTTCTAAAAATATTAAAAACAAATTAATAGTAGATATAACTTAGATGGTAGGTTTTACTTTTGCTCTTTTATTTTTAAACTTGGCTAGCAAAAATTGCAGATAAAACAATAAAAATTACAAATATAATTTAAAATGACAATATAAAAGAATATATGTTTTCAATACTAACAAATTTACGTTTGGCTAGCGAAAAAAATTCAAAAATTTGATAGTAGATATTCCTAAAAAGAAAAAAAATAAAATAAAATATGTATAGAAAAATCTATATATGCAAAAAAAAAAATGATGATGTGTATTATTTAATGCAAAAACATTTTAATGTATTAGTTATACATCATATTTTATATTAAAAATTAAAATGTATTATATAATCCTATACGAAACTAACACCAAATACAGTACTAACTAAAATTAATACATTACATCTAAATAATACATCCCTACGCGGCACTAAATAAGTCATTTCAGGCGTAGGCGTCCGTACAAATAATTATCATTTTATTTTTATTTTTAATTTTGATGTAAAGGTTGTGGCATGCTCCATGAGAAAAAGAGACTTTTTGTACAAGCCCAAAATCCGAATGTGACTAAATAGCCTTTTGGTGACAGCTAAGGGCCCAACAAAAAGTTCAGAAGAATTTTATTTTTTTTTTTTGAGCTGTGGAAGAAATAATTTGAAGAATCTAATATTTAGCGGAGGTAACATCTGTGGTTAGAACTTAGAGCTGTTCTTTAATAAATTTGAAGTATCTATATTTTTAGATAATTAAGAGTTAAATAGGCATCATTATCTAGAGAACTTTTCCTTTAGAAGTTAAACTGAGAAAGTATTGTATACAACAACTATTCCAGTCAGCATATTTAATGTGGTGTCAAAATCCATTCATTGTATTATCTATTTATAGCTAGCTAAGCAAAAAATTATAGATGTATTAAAATATTATATTTTTTAAATTTATAATGATGTATTTTCTGTATAAAATTATATTCAAGAATTTCTATCGTCGGTAGTGAAAAAAATCTAGCATTTGTCATCATCGACAAGAAACCAGTCCGTCCTCTATCGAGAAGAACCCAGCTCATCCGATGTCAAGAAAAATCTAGCTCTGAAGTTGTCCGACGTGAGATCACATTTTTTTTTTTAATCACAAAAAATGCACATCATAATATTTCATAAAGCAATAACCCTAAGCAAGCAAAAAAATAAAAAATAAAGACTAAAAAGAGAATAGATAAAAATAAAAATAAAACTAAACTGACTAAGATCGTTGATCGTTGATGAAGGCTAGATTTGATTAATTAAATGAATGAGGTCTAAGAAAATTTATTTCACTTTTTCACATTAAATTCTTTTCGGTTGCTGTCCAAATCCTCTATTTAAGCTTTTATTTTATTTTTTCATTTTTTTATACAACCTTTTATTTTTCTATTAAATATATGATTTGGATTTGTAAATCCCATTTTGTTTAGCTGTGAATATAGATGACAACGAATGAATAAAGTTTGACACCTCATTAAATATGCTGACGTGAATAACTGTTGCATACAATAAATTTTTCCAAAAAACCTTAAGAAAAAAAAAAAACTATTGCAGGAGAGAAATTGGTAGCTTTTCTTTTTTTTTGATGAATGAGAGGAATTGGTAGCTAATTAAATACTAATTAGACAACCTGCATGGAGCATGATTTGATCATTTATCATATTTGTTGGCTACCAAGCATTAAAATATTCAACAATTGTATATCATATATATCTAGATTACCAAAAAAAAAAAAATCATTAATTTGCTAGTTAAATAACAAACAAACAAAAAGGAGGTACAAATTTTTCCAGTATTTTTCTATGTTTTTTATATATCTAAACACAGTAAAACTATAAGTTGCTCGTTAATTGAGCTCTGCACAAATTTAGAAAAATAAAAAAATAAAAGTTGCCCAGAAACTAAACAAGAATTGAGGAAGAACTAACGTCTAACTGAGTCATATTCTTCTGAGGTTGGTAACAAATATTAAAAAAAAAAAAAATTATTGAGTGAAAATAAAAGAAGTAATAGTACTCTCTATGTACGGTTTATGGGCAAATGGTATAGTCGTCGACCGGAAAAGATCGCTGGGTTTGTCGGAAAGGACTGAGCTTGTTATGGCAACGAGAAGGACCAGACGGAGGCAGTGGTCCTCTTGGAAGCCTGCTTTCCAATATTAAGCTTTTAAAGTTCTCTCTGTTCTTCTTCAAACCTCTGCTACAACTCCCCTTCGAAGCCATTAGTGCCAAAACCAAACCCAAAATAATTGCAACCCTTAAACCCTTTGCGCATGATGATCTCCTTGGACTTGACATGCTTGTTGCGCGCTTTAATTCTATTACTTTCTTCAAAATTTAGAGCAATAAAGTTGTTGAAATTCCTTGCAGTGAAGGGGAGGAGATGTATATATACATGTGTATGGACTAATTATTCATAGAGAGACAATTATTGGAGAGATAGATCACTAATATTCAATTATGCATTAAATAAAAATATTATTAATGGAAGACTTTTTCCATGCTAGCTATATAATATATGAGTTTCAACGGCAAGCAACGTAGGGTGCTGCTTTCAAAAGTGGAATACTTTTTAGTAGTTTTGAATGGCCCGGAAGTGAATGTCAAATAGTTGAACAATCCAATAGCAGCCATATTGGAATAATTAAGTAAATATTTCTGGTTTTATTTCTTTGTTATGAATACTTATTTATATGTATATAAAAAATTTACGGTGGTGTAGATCATATGTACCATAGCTAAATTATTATCGAAATGATGATCAGGATTATCATTAAAAAATCATTTTTAATGATATGTCTGAAACTGTCGTTAATAATTATTTTATTTTCAATGACAATAATTTTTTAGATTTATCAATAAAAATCACCTTTTAATAGCATTCCTAATGAAAATTTCATAATAGCACCTATATATGTTATAATTTATATATATCTACCATTAACGTCATCTCTTTTTTCTTTTTTCTTTTTTTTTTCTTTTTATTGTCTTCTTTGCATTTTACCATATCCATTTTTTTCAAAGGAAAATTATTAAGCAAAATTGACACTGCAAGTTACAAATGCAAAATTGAATGAGGCTTTTGAAGATGCTTAAAGTAAACATAAAGGAAAACAAAAAACAAAAAGAAAAAACCTCTCAAATTTTCAAATAACTGAACTTTGAAATTGACTTGCATTATGGAGAGAACGTAACAAAAACATTATCGATCTGCAGTGTGCAAATTACCAATATTATATCTTAAATTTAATTAGTGAAAAAATATAGGATACCAGCATCTTGGTCTGGTCATTTATTAATTTAATCTTCTAAGTTGTTGGCTATATATGTAATGTGTATATATATAGTGTCATTTTCAATATTCTATATATAAAACGTGAGAATTTTGTGTGTTGAAAGTATAAAAGAATGGGGAATTAATTAAGCTGGGTTCTGAGAAATTCCCTATACTCTTGATTAGTCATGATTTGGGGAGTTTTGCAGCACATGGATTGGCTTTTTTTTTGTTTGGGAAATTTAGTCTTAATATTAATTCCTTCCCCATCACGTGCCTTATAAAAAGTTTACATAGCTAAGAAGCCTATAGCTCGCCACTGCTGAAGATGACCCATTCAGAGATTTGATATGGACTATATTTATAAATTATATAAATATAAATGTATAGGTTGAAGTTGAAAACCCAAAAATGACAAAACCATTTGTATATATGCAGCTAGTAAGCAACAATACCAATAGCAACGTTTCATCACCACAATAAATTATAAGCACTGGCTTTTCTCTGTTGTCTGATTAGTGGGAATATCTGTTGTGGAAACCCTACCCAAATCCCACCTTCCCTTTTGGCTTTCACCTCCATATATTAATCGTGAATAATATGTAAATAAAATTGATGGATCAAATACTTTATTACAATTATGCTTATGATATATAGTGAGTCACAAGTGTAAAAACTGGGGAATATATAAAAATCCATTTATAATGATATAGCTGAAAATGACTCTTTAATAGTCAATGTTAGTCGATCGGTAACATCCAATAGGAGAGTGCTACATTCACATATTAAGATATGTCTACGATGATGTTTTCTATCTTTCGGAATTAAAGGTGTGAATTCTTGCAGCACCATGTTTTCTATCTTTCTGGATTTTCTTATTCATATATATTTTTTGTCCGTCCATTATTAATAGAAAGTTTAAATGCATTTTAATACTTTTTAAAATTAAATTTATTCATATAATAGTATTTATAATTAATTTGTACAATTGATATTTTATAATTTGAAAAAAGTTACACATTTGTCCAATTTAGTTAAAATTGACAGATTTTGTCAATTTAGAAGTCACATGCATAACAAATGACACTCAAAATTGATTTTTTCATTTTTAATTGTACCAAAAATAAAAAGAAAAGAAAAACTAAAAATGAATTTCAAATTTTCTTTCATATTTTGTAATTTTTTTTTAAATTTTTGGAACAATAAAAAATGAAAATTCTAATTTTGAAGGTCACTTGCTATGCATGTATCTAAGTTGATAAATTTGTTAATTTTAACTAAATTAGATAAATGCACAACTTTTTCTAAAATTATAGAGTATCAATTGTACAAATTAATTGTAGAGACTTCTATTAAACAAATTCAATTTTAGAAAGTGCTAAAGTACATTAAGAACTTAATAAAACATAACTTTATTTAAAAGTATTAACAAAGAATAAATGAAATTCTATTATTAGTTGAACATAAATGGGAATAGAAAAATAGAAACAAAATAATCTCATCTATTAAAAATCAAGAACACAATAATTTTAGAACGAAAACAAAGAAGGTGGAGGATACCAAATGAGAAAGAAAAATCTGTTAAGGTTACCCTAAAAAGGGGAAAATCGAAAAATCAACCCACCAAATTTTACCTGTGATTGGAAGATCATCTATCAGTGGTCGATTTAATCGAAACCGACCGAATGTATATAATATATATTTTTATTATTTTTATTTATTTAATTAAGTTATTTCTTATTCTTCTTCTTTTTTCCACTGTAATAACTGAAAATCGATAAAAAAATTGACTGGTCAGTTACAAATTCTTAGAAAAAAATTTGATCTTCAAACTGATCAACCGACAATAAATGTCTAAATGAAGATATATGTTCACATTTCTCAAAACTTATAATTTTGATGTTAGTTCATAGTTGAATATTAAAACCCGTCACTTGTACATCTGGCCATTTTTTGGACTCAATTTGAGCCTTTCTTATGTGTTTTTACTAACTTTTGAATGAAAGAAAGAAAAAATTATGTTTGATACCATATCGAATATTATCATTGAGATTATTAAAGCATTATTCATTTATTTTTTTTGACAATAAAAGCATCGTTTTAAAGAAAATGGAGTTCTTCATTTTACTTTTTTTTTTTTTATTATGGGAAAGAGAATTTTACATCCACAAAGATTGAATCTGATCTGAAATGTACTATCGTTGATATTATTATTGGACTAAATCTATGAATAAAAAAAATTAAATTTAAAAGAATAAAATTTCGGAATTGCCTACCACCTTGGCCATCATTATCTTAATTTTCAACTAAAATAATATAAATATCAATGGTTACCCAAGGGTACCTTAATTAGTTTTTTTTTTTCTCTTAAATTATTCAAATAATATATATAAGAGAAAAAAAAAAAAAAAAAAAAAAAAAGGAAATCTAAGATTCATGATTCACCTAATCAAAGAGGAATATAATTCAGCTCCATACTATTAAAACGTTGTTATTAATTTCCTTTCTTACGGAATTTTGTTGATCTTTCAGTGGGTCTACCAGAGTCAAAAACTGGTTGAAGAAGAGTCGCTTATATAGCCACTTTGCTCTGTTACTCTCTGTGTGCGCCTTTGCAACTTGCCCTTGCTATACGGCGTCGTCGCTTTCACTTTTCTCTCCGGTAAAGATTACTCAAAACGCTGTGTCGTATCCCTTGGAAAAAAATGACATCGAAATTGATCCATGATTCTCCAACCGAAACCTCAATCTCCATGACTGACCCGAATCCAATACTAAGAGATACTAAGAAATCTGGAGTTTCAATAAAATCCATTGCAGTAATAAAACCTCCTTCACATCCCACTTATGATTTGAAGGGTGTCATCAAGTTATTACTTGCTGAAGATGCTGCTGATTTAGGTTCGTAAAGTTCCTTGCTTTCTACTCCTTTCATGCACCCATTTAATGGGTTTTTGCAATATTTATTTATTTATTTTTATAACTATTTTGCAATTTAATGATAATTTGATGTAGAAAAATTAATTGGGTTTGTAGGTGATGTAACATCCAAGGCCACCAATCCATCAAACGTGGAAATGGAAGCCCATTTCTTGGCAAAGGAAGAAGGTATTTGCACTTGAAAAAGATTGTTTGTACATGAGGTTGATCCTTATCTGAAGGTAACAAAATTATGTGCTTTTGGCTTGTGATAAGCTTTTTTTTTCTTGTTTGCATCGTCCTTTTTGGTTATTGTTCTTGTGCATTGCGTAAAACAGGTGGAGTGGTTTTAAAAGGATGGAGATTTTTTTGTTTGTAAAGGATTAAAGATTGGAAAGATTTTATGGTAGTAGGAAATATAACTTTCTGTAGATTTTGAAGATTTTCTAGGAAGTAATTTTACAAATTTATATAGAGGAAAGGCACATAGCATTGCTGTGGCTAAAAGGGTAGCCTTAAATTTTATGCAGAGGATGAGTGGAATTGCAACTCTAAAAGGTATATTTTGTTTTATTCAGTTTTTGGGGCAATGGGACACCCATTAGTGTTATTGTTAGGGTGTATGAAAAACTCAGCTTTTTAAATGTGGAGATCATTGGAGATTTAAAAGGTGCTATCAATTCATATGGGAAGATTTCAGATAAACCATTGTAGCCAAGTTTTATATCTCACCTTTTGAAGGGGGTGGTCTGGGGCTCACCATGTGGGAGGAGAGATTTTGGTCTGGGGTTCATTGTTTTGTTTAGTCTAACATATATAAAAAAATTATTCGAAGCTTAAATAGAATGCTGTAAGTTATCTTTTCTAATTCTGGCAACATTCACCTGTGTGTGTTGTTAGAAAGACATCAACAATGCATAATGTTGAAGAGGTGGTCAACTAAATAACATGCATTGTCGGATTGTAACCCAATGATTTATCATGCATATACAAAGAATGTAGTAGGTGTAGAATATGTTACTTTGAATTGCTGTAATTTTGTTGAAATCCTTATAATTGTATATTGGCTTGAACTCATGCATGAAGGAGAGATGTGTGGTGCTCTTTATTTCTGTACGCAATGGCAGATGTTGCGCATCCTGCACTTATCTAAGAAACGAGGAAATCTGGTCCAGGTTTACGATTGGCGAATAAGTGGGCGCGGGGTGTATATAATTTCCTCCTTGTTTTTATTGCTTTGTATTCCTGTAATTTTTATATAAACATTGTGCTTGGCCTAATGAATATTTTATGTTAAGATACTCATTGGTGGACGGAGGAATCACAGAATGGGATTATTTTATATGGTATTAATAAAAGATAATCAGATATTAAGTGCAGGAGGGATCGTAAATGCCATAAAATTTGTAGACCTGCATTTAGAGCAAAGAGACATCAACATGGAGGTTGAGATAGGTTTTTCTTTTCTTTTCTTTTTTCCTTTTTTTTCTTTTTTTTTTTTCATTTAAGCTTTTGTGAGTCTCTCAGCTAGATCTGTTAGACCAAGTAAAGATTCTTTTAAATTATGAAATATAGTTCCTTATTAAACTTATTTCTTGACTGTTGATTAAGATTCCTCTTTGATCAATTTGTTTGATTCCTCTTTGGTAGTACATTATTGCTTCCATTTAATTTGCTAAAAGATTTCAAAATGCTGTGCTCTCTTCTGCTCTCCCTCTCTCAGAGTTTGCAGATGCTGGCGTGCACAGTATTCATTACGGTGAAATGTAGAAACTAGGACATTAGAGAAGTAAAATAGGTATTGCATTATGCATCTCAAACAAAGACTTCTCTGACCCCAATAATGTTGGATTATATGGTTGTACCACTGCCAATGGAGATGTTGACATGTCTATGCTTAAAGAAGCTGTGGAACTGATCAATGGAAGATTTGAAACTGAGGTAGCTCAAGTTCTAATTATTTGAAACTGAGGTAGCTCAAGTTCTAATTTATTCCTTTGTTTATCTCATATATGTTTTATTATGTATGCATAGCATGGTAAAAGTATAGTAGCATTTGTTCCTAATTTTTATGATTTTTAAATAAGTAAAACTTTTTTACTGAAGTTTACACCGTTGAGCTTCACATACCAATGTCCATGATCTTAATGAAGCAGCTTTTAATTTTTGACATGAAGCATCTAACTAAAGATATATTATACTAACTTTTGCATTATTGTATTGTGCTTTTATGTATCATCTCTCTTTGAAACCTTTATTAATGCTGAGTTGCCAATCTTTTATATAGCTTGCTTTCCACTTTTGATCCAAGCCTTTTCCCGTAGATCAAGTTAACCTTTTTTTCTTTTCTTTTTACTTCCCCCCTCTCCCCGTTTTCCCCCTTTTTGGAGGGCATGTAGGTTTCCTCTTACGGGATATTTGTTTAATTCTGGCTTTGTAATTCTTTGAAGGTAGACTACTTTCAGTTGTTTCTCATGATCTTCTGGTTAAGTTATTCATTGATGCTCTGAATCACAATGAAAGGCATCTGGCAATGTTACTCTTGAAACTGGCCACAGAATTGTAGGAACAGGAGTGACCTTCATTTCTTGGTAATACATACACTTTTAACCTCACCTGTAAACCTGTAATTTGGCATTAAGCGCGAACTGGGGGAAAACTGAGGCAAAAAAGAATTACGGTGGTTAATTATTTTTGGACCGTTACTACCTGTAGCGGTGAGAGCAAGTCTTAGCAATTTATTAGCGCACAGCCACAAAGTTCTGCAATGGTCTCTTCTTGAAAAAACATATACAGTGTCAAACTTGAATCAAGCCCTTTGTTTTGCAATAGCTGTTGGAAAATACAATATGTGGAGAATTTACTTGGGTTCCCAATATGCTGCATTTTCTAAATAGGGAAAAAAAATTATTTCCTTTCTATCACAAGGAACGTGATAGCGTTCAATATCCAATGAAGAATAATTGGGTCATTTCTCGTATATTGTTCTGAAGTCTAGGCCTCGGGCCAAGTTCCTAACACCAAAATAAAAACCCTCAAAATAGTGTTCTGTTTTATTTTATTTTGGTGAATACTCAAATATTGTTCTTTATTTATGAGTTTGGTTTACAATATTAGGCAGCTTGTTTTCTGTCTGCAGTGGTCTGTGAAAGCTCTTGACATCTCCCTCAAGATTGATACAGAGTTGGCTCTTCAAGTTGGAAAGCGCACAAATTGAGCATGATCATATTTATTTTATATCCTCCTTAAATACATGGTAAAGGTTTTATGTGTTTCTAGAATTCCATATTTCCCTTATATAGGCAGTATATGAGTCTGAGTTGGCTGGTCAAATAAATTGTTCAAGATTTTTTTTTTTTTTTTTTTTTGAGAGATTTTGAGATAGTTAAGGCTTATAAATTTTGGTTAATCCTGAGTCATCCCTCGGATAGACAGTGTTGCTTCAAAGAATCACTCAATAACACAATCAGAAATTACTGGTGCAAAGAAAATGGAGCAAATTTTCAGACATCCCTTTTGCTAGTTGATAAGTGGTATATGCGGCTTTCTCTACATCTACTATGTGACCTCATTGTGATGAAAGAGCAGAAGCACTTGGTTTGCAGCACTACAAAGTTAAAATATGTAGTGGAGGTATTCTATTTTGATATCATTATCAAACTTTCCTTTTTAATAACTGCTGTAAGCATAATATAATATATTTATGAAAGAAGTTGAAAGTTTCCACAGAAACCTATAATAATTATATTAGATGGGATTTAAACATAAAACTGGTGTTTTTTTGGTGATGCATGATTATTGCAAGCCTTAGAGACATCACTAGTCTTAAAACTGTCATTAAGAGAGAGAAAATAGATGGATAAGCTGCTGATATGAATATTATTTGTTGCTCATGCTTAAACCATCTGACGTTTATTTGTCTCTTTTTCTTAGTGCCTGACGTCTTTGAAGCATTGCTACAATTGGTTTTTAGTTTTTTATTCCATTACTATTACTATTATTGTTATTATGTTTATTATTAATTTATAGGCAGGCCTTGTAGATTTTAAAATAGTCATATATCATGCTCTGTTTCCTCTATTTTCAATGTGATTTTTTGGCTGGACTTTGAACCAATATTCAACAGACAGAATCACATCATTTTTTAATTGTTCTAAACTTACTATCAGTGACTTGGAATCTTTTGTCTTTGATAGTCTCATCCTTCTTTTTTTCTTTTTTTTAAATAAAAAAAAATATCCTTTCATTTTAAAGGCTATGCCTGAAAAATCTAATAAGTGAAAAAAAAAATGTATTTTTCGTTTTTATTATTTGGTTAAAATAAATTCTAAAGAGGAAGAAAATAATAATACAAAATAAAAATAAAATAAGAATGTTTTAGAGATTTTTTTATTTTTTATTTTCCATAAAAAATATGGAAATATTATTATTGTTTTAGTGGATTTCGTGTTCCTCAAATAAGGTGGAAGTTCTTTTCTTATATTAAGACTGGGACTGGGACATATTCTTATTTATTTTTTTAAAATAAAACAGACTATTATAAAATACTAAGCTTTTTTAGCATAGTTTCTACGAGGTTAGCTGCTTTTTGGCAGCGTTTGGAAGGCTTAGGATATGGTTTTGATTCTTCAATGTAAACCTCATAAAAGAAAATGATGATTTTTATTTATTTTTATCCTGTTGGTACGAGAAAGATTGAATTTTGAATGCATTTAAGGGTGTAGTTTAGTGGTAAGAGCGAGCTGAATTATCCCATCTGTGAGTACGAGAATTGTGGTTTAAGTTTTAATATCTGCATTTGGACTCAGGTGCTCTTCTCCGCTGCTACTGCATGAGGGAGAATGAGGTTTTAACGACATGTGCTCCTATTGCAGACTCCTATCAGATTAAAAAGACGTCTAGATCAGTCAACTCGCTAAATACTTCATGGGTCTATGACCTCGCTACGAATGTTTTTATTTTTCACCCAAAAAAAAATTAATTTGAATTATAGCTCCAAATGACCTTATTGCCCTTGTGTTAAAATCAATGATGAAAATATCGATATCGACCGAAATATTGAAAGTTCAAAATACGGAAATATCAATGGAAATATCGACAGAATATCGATATCGATAAAAAAACGAAAAAAATAATGGAAATTTATAGAAAATATAGAAATTTTTTATGAAACTTCAGGATATACTTATTTATTAGATACTTTATCAATTTAACTATAAAAATTGAAAAAATATTGAGTGGAAATCATATTTATCATAATTAAGAGGTTTACAATACTTGTTGATAAGAACAAAAATATTATTAATTAAGTAATGAATTATTCATTAATCAAAATAATAATACAAGTACATGATTACTTAAATATAAGTCAATACCACATAGAATTTCTTAGTGGTTGAAAATTTTCATTATCATTTTTATCCTCATTTCTAGTTGTGTATTGAAAGAAATATTGATCAAAAAGCACGTCTCTTTGATAATTTTGCATGTAATTGTTAACATGCCAACCATATGGATCTAATATTTCATGTTATTGTAGTCATGATATGTATATGACGTTGATTGGCTTTGTTTATAACTACTAGCCCATGATAGTTGAGTTTGAGAATGTATCCATGAGTTATTACTTGATGACATTCCATAATCATCCATGAAATAAGAGTTATAGTCACCTTCAATCCTCATTGATCTAAAATTTGTAGAAAATATTATTCTTCTTGTTGTGATATTTCCATTGTACCAATTTCTCTTCGCGTATAACCTTTTCCTATAGCACCAATTCCTGACCCACCTTCTCTATTTCCATGATCCTCATCTTGAGTTGCATGAATGTAATATTCTTCACCTATGAATGGACTCAATCTCTATTGAATTGGTGACTCTCTTTCGTAACCACTTCTAACTTCACATGTACATCTATTGATATCACCATTTGAGTCAGAGTCGCTATTAATAGTTGGAAATTCTGAATCTGTACTTTTGGAAAGGGCTGAAGTACTAAGAGTTCTAGTTGGCTGTCTCATAATGTTTTCAAAAGAATTAGCACTACTAGAGTCTACTACTTCAACAATTATTCTTTTATTTTTCTCATTGTTTTTTTTATTGAATACTAAATGATGGATGTCTGATTTTTTCATGTGAGCAATTATATTGGTAGAAAAAATGATTACAATATAAAAAAAAATACAATTTTAAAATTATAGATAATTTACGTGATAAATCATATAAGTTATATGATTAGATGATGTGAGTTTTAAACTTTTAATCAAATAATTTTTTTAACTTGTTGAAAATTTAAGTCAAAATAATCTTCTTCTTTTTTAATTATAACTATTTTTTTTAAATTATAATAATTGTTTTACACTTTTTTTAATTGTTTCAATTTTGCTTTTAAATTTCAATTCGTCTAATTATATTTTAACTTAAAATATATCATCAATAAATAATTATAATTTAAAAAATACTCAAATATTTATAAAAATATATCATATTTTTAAATTTTAAAAATATAATTTTTCTTGGAAATTGAAATTATAGAAATTTCAACCAGTTTGTAAAGTAATTATCATGAAAATTTCCATGGAAATTATGGAAATTTTGACCAGTTTATGAAACAATTACTATAGAAATATCGACAAAAATATCGGTGAAATATCAGAAATTTCGATGAAAGTTATGAAAATTTTATTCTTTTTTTAGGAGGAATTTATTTCAGAATGATGAAAAAACTAAAATTTCGGATAAATTTAACCAAAAATTTCGGATAAATTTAACCAAAATTTTTGATTTTTTAATCCTTAGTTAAAATCATGTGCGGGTCACGTGCTTATTCTGATGAAGTTTTGATCAAATTTTTTAAAGAAAATAACCAAGGGTGCAAGATTCAACTATGTTAAAGGCTAAAAGAAAAATAAATAAATAAACAAATTAAGGTCTAAAATGCAAAATCCAAAATCCAATTTAATGTGGGTGCAATGATGCCAATATCTCTTAATTATTGGCATCGGAATTATAAAATGAATTTTATGTTTCTTCAAATCAAATAAAAAATGTGTTCAATTGCAAATTTTTTTTTCACGCTCATACCGAGTAAGAGACGATTAAAAAAGCAATCACTGAAAGTAGACATTGCAAAATGCAATAATCACTGATATTTTATTATTATTTTCTACAATATCTAATTTCATATATTGTAACAAAGAATTTTATAAAAAAAAAAATTCTTTTACATTTATAGAATTTTAACTAACCAGAATTGGATTGAAGAATATAAAGTAAAAACGATTATTTCTCAATCCAGTTTTGACAAACCATTGATGACATCCTAAATCGGGTGAAGTACATCGTATCAAAAGCATGACTACTGAAAAAGAAGGGGTACTAATACTTAAATAAAAAAATAAAAATGAAAATTGTTCTTCACGACAAGACAAATATGACCATGAAAGTGGTTGAGGTGAAAACTATTTAAGTGGTATTCTATTTTGATATAAATTAAATTAAATTATCTGAGGTGGAAACTTGATGAAGGAGTCAAATTTAATTATTTTTCCTGGTAAAAGAGGTTTTCATAACCAAGTTTGGCCAATATCATATCCCTGAAGGGCATTTCCTATTGATTTTATTTTATTTTTTGGGGAAAAGCATTTCCTATTGATAAATTTTTTTTTTTTTGGGTTAAACATTTCCTATTGATAAATGGTTGGCAATACAATAGTCAAACGCATCGTGTCCACTTTATAGTTTCTTCTCTCATTAATTCTCTGTCCTCTTTTTTTTTTTTAATCTTTAAACAAAATTTAAAAGAAAATAATTAAAGGAATTAGTCCAAAAACAAAACACTGACCTAATTTTATTCCAGCGGCTTGCTAACCACTTTTTTTTTTTTTTGGGAATTTTGATCGCATACCTATTATTTGAACCAATTAATCAAATAAAAATATATTTTTTTCCTTATGGTTCTACCCTCCACCTCAGTAGCTTTCCTTTTAAAAAAATCATTTTACCTTAATTTAATGTTGCCACTTTTTCCATGTTAATTTTTCTACCTTCCCATGCCCATCAATTAATTCACACGCTAAATCTATACTCATAAGTTTATTTTGTCGCAATTTTTCATCAACCATGATATATTCTCTCTATATTCAATCTATAATTTCAATTCTAAAACACTTTCATTGTCAAATACGCTTCAAAATATATATAGTGGTCTCCCATTTCAAAGTTGTTTGGCAACTTTCAACATCAAACTCAACATGAAAATTATCAATGTATATTTTAGTTTGTTTGTTCTAATGATGTTTAATGTATATATATTTAGTGCATGTATGTAGTATGTGTATTTTTAAAACGAAACAAATGTGAAAAAATAAAAAAAAGCACATGTTAATCTAAAGTTGAAAACAACATTCCTCGACCCATAAGGGCAAAACGTACATTATAACATGTGTGCATACATTGCTGGACATGTGTTTATAATAAGGGATGGAGTGTGTATTTTATGGGCGATGTGTTGTCCTACAGACAGTGTGCATGACAAAGTACACATCGCTTCAACTATAGGCTGTGTATTGTTCCACAGACAGAGCCCAAGATAGGAATAATATGTATTTATTTATTAAATAGATTTTGAATTTTTTTTACTATGCAATGGGTGTAGATACCTTCTGGATTTGAACTAATATTTAGTATTTATAAGTTTCCATACAAAAAAACCATAGTGAACTGAGCTTTGAAATAGGCTCTTTAAATTAGATTTTCACTTACAATACAAGTAAACTTTTATTAAGTTATAGTCTGGTTTGCACTTTATCTGTCATGCGGACTTATCTTGTATCATAAATATTTTTAAGAAGTAGCTTTATTTTCTATAGTAGTGACCACACTACAATACTTAGGTGAAACTTCCAATGGTTGTTTGTGATCAACACCCTGCATATATAAATGCCTTGGTTTCATTCAAAGTTAAACTTTTTTCTAACCATCACAAACTTTTTTTTCTTGACCAGAAATAATAAATTTTTTAGGCTGATCCATATAAATCTCTTCATCTAATTTACTATTTAAAAAAGTAGTTTTAACATCCATTTTGGTGAATTTTTAATTTATAAATAACAGCCAAAGCAATTAAAACTCTGATAGTAATAATTTAAGTAACATGAGAATAAGTATCAAAGAAATCAATACTTTTTCTTTTTTTAAAACCTTTTGCAACAAGTCTATCTTTAAAATTTTCAATGGAGCCACCAGTTATCGACTTTTTTTAAAAGATCCATTTGCACCTAATTGTTTTACAACAAGAAGGAAGATCAGTTAAAAACCAAGTATTGTTACTCATTATTGAATCTTTCTCTTTACTAATAGCTTCTTTCCAAAATTGAGCATCTTGAGAACTCATGCCTTCACATAAAATTTTTTTGGGTCATTTTCAATTAAAAAGTTTGTAAATCATTTCCAAAAACTTTCTCAACTCTTTTCATTTTACTCTTTCTAAGTTCAACCTGATCTTAGGATGAAATAATATTAGAAGTTAAATTTTCACTAACTTATTTTGAAATTTTATTTTTCATAAGGGAAACATTTTCAAAGAAAATAGCACCACGAGATTCCATAATAGTATTAGCAAAAAATCAACAACATCAAAGTTTAGCAAGTAGGAAATTTGAATTCACAAACACCAAATACTAAACAATAATAAAATAATAAACAAATTAGAGTGGTCTATTTTGATGGATGGAGAAAAGCAAAATGTGCTGTCCTTAGAGAAGATATGACCCTTTACAACGATCTTTCAAAAATTTTATATGCAGCTAAAAATTCAGATGAACTCTTAGAATATATGTGATGCTCAAAGTATATTTATATACTAAAAAATTATAATAGAAAAATATTATTATCTCAGTATCTTGTAAATAATAAAATAGAAACAAATTTGATCAGTGAAGGAGAAGTTTGAGAGAAGAGGAGAATGATGGAGAATAGTGAAAATTCTAAATAGTTTAGTTTTTTTTTTTTTTGGTACCTACTCAAAAAAGAAAAAAAAAAAAAAAAACTGATCCTATTTATAGAGGTAAAAGAAACTCGTTGTAAACTATAAGCATAATTTTTAGGAAACAAAATACGGATACCTTAAAACCAAAAAACTAAGTCTTAGAGCATTTTTAATGGCTCTGTGGATTGGAATCTACATGGCACATAGAGTATAAGTTTTTATTGTTTATGTGTCAAATATCTATTTAATAAACAGTGAATATTTAAAAGTAGTCTCCAATGGAATCTGTTTACAATAACAGTAATAGATTATGTGTAATTTTTTTAAATTTATATCTATTTAAAATTTTAAAATAATTGAAAAAAAAAATAAAAAAAAGAGTTAATTGCTGAGTCACACTGTCTAACAGACCTTTTGAAAGTAGACAGTATATTTGACAACGTCTATTTTATTTTTTGCCACATAAGCTTAACAGAGCTAATAGACAGAGTCATTGAAGAGTTTTTTTTTTTTAAATCTCTCTATATTTATGATGTGGCAATAAAATTAAAGCAATCCACAGTATCATTGGAGATGCTCTTATAGCATCTCTAATGGTTCTGTCAATTGCTAAAAAATTCTGCCACATCAGATAAATAGACAGAATAGTAAAAAATTTATCTCCAATGATTCTGTAGAGAAACTCTGTCAAGCTGATGTGGCATAAAAAAAAATAAAAGCTGTTAAGATGACATTCTACTTGTAGAGGGTCTGTTAGACATGATGAGTCAGCAATTAATTTCTCTCTCTTCTCTTTTCCTTCATAATGCAAACTCTCTTTCTCTCTCTTCTTTAAAAATAAAAACAGAAAATATAGAATAAAAATAATAAAATAAACTTGAAATTTATTATAAACAGAATTTATTGGAGAGTAATTCTAAAAATTCACTGTCTATAAAATAGACAATTACCATATAAATATCATTTTTTTTCTATTTTACCTACCATATAAATTTCAATAGACAGTACCATTAGAGATGGTCTTATATATACGTTACGAACGTTTACTAGCCTTAAGACTAAAATTCTATAACGACCAAGTACAAACAAACTTCTTCTTCCCATTACACCTAAATCCTTCAATATATATTATATCAAATAATAATTTTTGAAAACATAATATAACATAAACTTTTAGAGGTTGCTTAGTAGCAGCCAATGGGTTTAAAGGTTGCTTTGTAAATTTATGGCTGAAGAGAGAACATTTAAAATGTGAAACTGGATCTCACCTACCAACTGATTGGCTATATGAATGTCACTATCCACAAAAGGACATTTCATATTTATTAAGGTTTTTTGCATTGTTGGTGAAAATGGGCAAAAACTAAATTAAACTAATTAAATAGAAAAAAAAGTAAGTAGTTCAGTTCAATTTGATTTTTTAGGTGAAATTTTGGTTTTTTAATAATAGAGATATTAATTTAAGATTCCAAAAAAAATGGTGAAATTTCTTCGATATTTTTGCATATTTCCATCAAAATTTCCATGTCAATTGCTTCATAATCTAGTCAAAATTTCTATAATTTTTATGGAAATATCCGTTGAAATTTTGAAAATATCTATTAAATTTTTTTTTATAAAATTTTAAAAATATTATAGCTTTTTTCATATTATAATTATTTGTTAATGACATATTTTCTCTAATGTTGTACTATTAGATTAAATGAAATTTAAAAACAATGATAAAACAATAGAAAAAAAAATAATATAAACACAATAATTATAGTTTAAAAATAAAAAAATAATAATTATAATTTGAAAGGAAAAAAAAGAAGAAGATTATTTTTCATCAATTTGACATAAGCTTTCAGCTTGTTATATATTTACTTTATTAGAGTTTACTTCACTCTCTCTATTAACTTCTTTAAAAAAATTCAACAGCGTGATATATAAGATAATATTTATATTTTTATATTTTGACAGTGAAATTCTAAATGTTAGAATAAATCTACAAAAAAAAAATTAAATTAAAAAAGAAAAAAAGACAAACATAAAATATAATAAAATTTGAAATAAAAAAAATTATTTGAATATTTTTTTTGATAAATATTATTTGAATATAAATAAATGCAAGGAATGCCTATACAAGGGATAACATGTGAATTTGGTTCAAAGTAAAACAAATGTGAATTTTTAAGAAAAATTATGCACTTGTATTATTATTTTAATAAATAATTAAGTTATCACTTAATAATAATATTTTTGTTACTGTCAGCGAGTGCTATAAGTCACTTGATTATGAAAAATATGATTTCTACTCAATATTTTTTTTAATTTTTATAGTTAAATTGATAAAGTATTTAATAAACAAGTATTTTCTAAAATTTCATTAAAAAATTTCATGTTTTCTTATAAATTTCTGCAATTTTTTTGAATTTTTATCGATATTCTGTCGATATTTTTTATATTTTTGACTTTCGATATTTCCATCGATACTGATATTTTCATCATTGCATACATATATATATATATAACTTTTAAAATATTTTTATTATAACTAATTAAATTTTAAATATATTTGTTATTTTTTTAAGTTATTTAGTTTGAGATATTAATGATAATAAATTCAAATAATTAAAACATATTATTATTTATTTAAATAATAATAATACGACCAAACATGGTCAGTTCAGTTTGGTTTATAATTTTTTTATTGATTCAGTGTGATTTGGATTATAAAAAATAAATAAAAAAATTGACCGAACCAAATCGACATCCACCTTTAATTGTTGGTCTCTTATGTGTAGCATTTTTTATAGACTTAACTTTGTTTTTGGAAATTTAGTCCCATAAGAATAGTTTAATATGTTCCGTTTGGTCGAGATGAATATGTTAAGAGCAATAACTGTCATTTTGAAAATATGTTAACACTNTATTTCTATCATTTAATTGTTAAACAAGACCATATGAGATGAATATGTTAAGAGCAATAACTGTCATTTTGAAAATATGTTAACACCTAACAAGTGCAAAATTTTCAAAATGACTATCATTGCCTCTAACATGTGCATCTCACGTAGTTTTTTTAACTGTCGAACGACGGAAATAAAAAAAAAAAAAAACTAAACTGTAGAACTCTGGCTTTGGAAGGTTAATCCAATATTCCAAAATTGAAATTTCATATTGGTTATAAAATACGCTGTAGTATGTGATATAAGAATAGACTTAACACTCCAAAAAATAACTTGTTAACATTTTTCAAAAAAAACCTAATAAGTTTGTAGGTAATAAATGGTATCAAAATTATTTGCAAAGCCGAAATAATCTACGGACGTGAAAAAAAAAATATTCATTATGGTATGGAAAATGGGAATTAGAGAGTCAAAATCATCTCCCACAAGTATTTGAAATTTTATGGATTAGTATGATTCTAGCCAACAAAAATTACAGCTTTATCTGGGACAATTCCTATCCTGCAAGTTCTAGCTATAGGAAGCCTATGATGGTATATAACTAACTATATAGATAAGATCCCCTATATTAGAGTGTTTATTGACTGGTATTCCTTTTCATAGTAAAAAACTTTATCTCAATTATACAAAGTTGTTTTTATACTTTTCTACTGAAATACACCTCCCCTTTCCATCCCCAAGATGATAACAATGGGGAGAAAATTCAAAAGCTTTAATTTGATTAAATACGAAAAGAAAAGAGAAAATATTAGAAGGAAAAGCTAGTAATTAATCGTATTGATTAGAAAGATGAAACATCAACTGCGAATGGAGGATGTGATTACACATTTTTAAAAAGATGGTTTACTAATACAACCTTAAACGTCACTTTGATCCAAAAGTTCGCAACCCCATTAACTTGTACTTTTATTCTATTCCGTGTCACTAACTAGGCCTAGTAATGTTAAAAAACAATGAAATCAATGGAAACCTAACCATAAAAAAGTTCTTGGTGTTTGAGCACTTTCATACTTGGATTGAGATATTTACCAACTGATTTAAAAAATAAAAAAATAAAAAAATAAAAAAATAAAAAGATAAAAAAATAGCTTTGCATATTGGACCCTGACGCGAAAGGCATGCATGCTTGGTGGAATTTCATGCCTAGTCAACGTCATTGGGGTACTGGTTTCTAGCCGACCACTGGCCATGCCTAAGAAAATACTAGCATAATACAAAACTCTCACTAATTCTAGGATCTAATAATTATATTATTTATATATATTATGATCTTTTAGCATAACAATTTATTTTGCTTTGTTTTGTCGAAGTAATATGTTAGATAAATGTAATCCAGACTCTGTATATTAGTGATATTGAAAATGAAAGAATTTGAATTCAAAATTATTATCCCAAAAATTAATGGTTCAGCCACCGAGTTATTTCCACAGCATACATATTTAGTAGAAGTTTGTGTAACAATCACATATTAGTACTAATAAAAATGTATTTTATCAAGACTTTTATATATTTAAAAAGTCACATGAGCAATTCAAAATTTTATAAAAATGATGAGGTATTCAATTTAGATTTTAAAATATTTTTAAAAAGTCAACAAAAATTATAAAGTATTTATTTTTGAAAAATATATAATAATCATGAAATATTTAATTAAAATTTTTTAAAATTTATATAAGTTAAAATATATTTAATTTGCAAATAATTTTTATAAATTTTTTAAAATAAAAAATTTTAATTAACTTTTCAGTCAAAAATAAAATATTTTGCTAAAAAATACTCATCTTATCTACCTCAAAACTTTTAAAGATTTTTTGAATTTTCCTCTCCCTTTCTCCTTCCACTACAGTACATCATTTTGCAATAAAACATAATATAAAAATAAAATGTCACATGTTATATAAATAGGTGTGCCATTTTTTTTTCAATTTCTTTTGGAGTTACCGTTTTAGATCTAAAAATTGATAATTAAAAAAAAAAAAAAAAAACTGATGACCGAAATTTAGCATCTTCTAAGCGACATAACATGTTACATATATTATATTACGAGGCAGTCTAACAAGTGTTCTTAAGGGCAGTAGGGCATTGCTATAGTTAAGATATATAAGATTAAATGTTAGAATGAAAACGGGGGAGAGAAATGTAAAATATTGACTAAATTATAGATCTTTACTGATAACAGTAAAAATCTTTATAATTTATTTTTTTTAAATTTATGAAAATCATTAAAAAAATTTTTTTTTATAAAAGTTATCCAAACTCTATGAAAGTCATTAAAAGAAAGTTTACAAAATTATTTAAATTCATTCGTATTTTTATAAACTCTGTAAATATGTATAAAAATTTATTAAAATCTACAAAAGTCTATGATTAAGATATCTAGGATTAAATGTTAGAATGAAAACGAGAGAGAAAAATGTAAAATATTGACTAAGTTATAAATCCTTACTAATAACTGTAAAAATGTTTATAATTTTTTTTAAATCTATAAAAATCATTAAAAAAATTTTTTATAAAAGTTACCCAAACTCTATGAAAGTCATTAAAAGAAAGTTTACAAAATCATTTAAAGTCATTCATACTTTTATAAACTCTGTAAAAATGTATAAAAATCTATTAAATTCTACAAAATTCTATGATTAAATTTATATATGTATATATATTTAAATTATAATTGAATACACATCTCTCATATTGATGTATAATAATAATAATAATAATAATAATGATTTTTAACATGCTGGGTACCCAAACTATGTCGGGTTTTACAAACTGGTATTCAAATTTTTTTTTTTTTGCATTTTAATACATAAACTTGCAAAAGTGTTGCATTGTTAGTACCTACACCAATTTCAGTCCAAAAACTATGTTAACCTCACGTATTGCTCACATGCAGGCGCAAATATTGTCTTTTTATATTCCCAAAACATCATATTTTTCTTCTCTATCTTTCTCACATTTCTCTTTCCTAAAAAAACTATAAAAAAATATTCAAAAATAAAACTCATTTTTCTTTGTAATTTGTATTTTAGATTGATTATATCTTTGTATTTTAGACTAAATTTATGTTATTATACATTATAATTTGTTTGTGGTTGAAAATTGTAGAAAATTACATGATTAAATTGACAAAATGCATAGAAATGACACGAAAGAAATTCCAAACCCGTACATTATGTCATTTGAGTTGGGTATGAAATTTCATTGGGTATTACACCAAATTGACCATTGGGCTTTGTCGAAAATGAAGAGACGAAGTCAACAAGACAAATTTTGTCAAAAATGGTGGTCGGAATCATAAAATTCTGACGGGCACAAAAAACCAGGTCGAATTACTCGGTTCAGTGAAACGGGTCGATTCACAACCCGTCTCAAGGTTAAGGATGATCCAAAACGGCACCATTTTGTGAGATCAAAACATGGTCGTTTTGCTTCTTTATGATTATATCAAACTAATATTAACAAAACGACATCATCTTGTTCTCACAAAACGGCGTCAGAACATAAATAAGTAATTTTAAGTCATCCCTAACTTTGAGACGGATTGTGTGTAGACCCGTTTCATTGAACTGGGTCATGTGAACCGGTTTTTTTTGTGCCCGTTGGAATCTTATAATTACGACCACTATTTTTGGCAAAATTTATCCTGTTGGCTTTGTCTCTTCATTTCCAACGAAGCCCAAAGGTCAATTTGGTGTAATACCCACTGAAATTTCATACCAATTTCAAATTACATAATGCACGGATTTAGAATCTCTTTTGTGCCATTTCTATGCATTTTGCCAATTTAATTATGTAATTTTTTACAATTTTCAACCACAAACGAATTATAACGTATAATAACATAAATTTAGTTTAAAATATAAAAAATTAATCAATCTAAAATACAAATTACACAGAAAAATAAATTTTTCTTGAATTTTTTCTAGTTTTTTAAGAGAGAGAAAGAGGGAGAAGAAAAATATGGTGTTTTATGAGGATAAAAAAAATAATATTTTCCCTTGCATGTAAGCAACATGTGAGGTTAACAGAATTTTTGGATGGAAATGGATGTAGATACTAACAATGCAACACTTTTGTGAGTTTAGGTATTGAAATGCAAAAAAAAAAATTTGGATAGAAGTTTGTAAAATTCGACATAGTTTGGGTACCCGGCATGTTAAAAACCCTAATAATAATAATAATAATAATAAGTAGTTTGATCCAATGACTTACAAGTTCCATGTGAAATTTACATTTTTGATCTAAATGCACTTTAGTACTTTTTAAAACTAAATTTGTTATTATAATATTCTCTATAATTAATTTGTACAATTGATACATGTAATTTGAAAAAAGTTGCACATTTGTTCAATTTAGTTAAAATTTACAGATTCCGTCAACTTAGAATCATGTTTATAACAAATGATCCTCAAAATTAGTTTTTTAATTCTTCATTGTACCAAAAATTTTAAAAAAAGGAAAAAGAAAAGCTATAAATGAAATTCAAACTTTTTTTTATACGTTAAAAAAAATTAATTTTGAAGATCACGGGCTATGCATGTAACCTCTAAGTTAACAAAATCTATCAATTTTAACTAAATTGGACAAGTGTGTAACTTTTTTGAAATTATAGAATACCAATTGCACAATATAATTATACATACTTATATGTGAATAAATTTAATTTTAAAAATATTAAAGTGCATTAAGACCTACATTTTTAAAGATAATCTATCATGAGCAATGCTTCAACTGTCAATTTTATTTATTAAATTTTTGATATCTAATAATATAGCAGTTTATTAGATTTTTATAAATTAATAATATTCTACAATCATAAAAAATAATATTCAATAAAATAATACTACATCATTAAATATTAAAAAATTTAGTTAATAATTTTACTAGATTTATTCATCTATTATACTAAAAGATACTGTATATATCCTGGAAGATATCCTAGTGCATAATTTTGTTTACTTGTGAGCTAGTTCTTATAGTGGATGATGACAGTTTAACACCATGCCTAAATATTCTCACACCTAATTCATGCCTTCAAGGAATTGAAAAAAATAAAATAAAACACATTAGTTACAATGCAGAGAATCATCTTAGTCAAGAATATTATTAATTAGTCAAAATTCAGGCTTATAGCTTAATGGGTTTGTTCCAAAAATATTATGAACTAGGGGTATTTTAGGGTTTTCAAACACTAGAAAATTGGGAATATTAGAGTCTTTTTCTTTTTTAGGCTGAGGAAATTAAATGTATTATGTGGGGGCCTTTTGCATCCTTAATTTGACGAGTATATTTATTTTTTAATAAAGAAAAAAGGGTATGGATCTTCAAATACTAAACAAAAGTAATTCAACAAAATAACATATCTCTTCACATGGAGATGAGTCATGAATGATTATGATGATGGAAAAAAATTGTCCAAGGGCGGCTCTTTTGCCTATGCACTTTTCTTATCCTCTTAGGGACTGTTTGTGTGTAGGAATGATGTTAACTTTTTGTGAGAATAAGGATTGTCTATCCATGCAGGACTTTCTACAAGAAATTCCAATTTGGTCATTGAAAAAAAAAAGAAAGGAACATTGGAAAAAAATATATTAAAAAGTACTAAAGAAAACGATAAGAAGATAAAGAAAAATAAATAAATAAACTAAAGTAATGTCTTTCCGCATAAGTTATTAGCAGCCCATAGACCTTTGCAGATGTTGGCTTTCCAACAAACCAATGCCAAACTAATACTACCAAACCAACCTCCCAATTTGCATCTACATTTCCATGAGACATTATGAGCAAAGATGAAAAAACTGAAATTTCGGCTAAATTTTTTATTTTTTTATCATTCCGAAATAAATTTTTTATAAAAAAAATGGGTAAAATTTTTATAATTTCCGTCGAAATTTCTAATATTTTTTTCGATGTTTTCATAGTAATTGCTTCACAAACTGATCAAAATTTTCATAATTTCCATGAAAATTTACGATATTTCTCCTATAGTTCGTGATATTTCTGTCGAAATTTCTATGGTAATTACTTCACAAACTGGTCAAAATTTCTATAATTTCTAGAAAAATTTAGATTGTTAAAATTAAAAAATATGATATATTTTTATAAATATTTGAGTATTTTTTAAATTATAATTATTTATTGATGATATATTTTAAGTTAAAATATAATTAGGTGAATTGGAATTTAAAAGCAAAATTGAAACAATTAAAAAAAATATGAAACAATTATTACAATTTTAAAATAAAAAAATAGTTATAATTAAAAAATAAGAAGATTATTTTGACTTAAATTTTCAACAAGTTAAAAAAAATCATTTGATTAAAAGTTTAAAACTTACATCATCTAATCATATAATTTATATGATTTACCACGTAAATTTTTTACAATTATAAAATTGTATTATTTTTTGTCATTGTTTTTATATGATTCTTTCACTCGAGCAATTATATTGGTAGAAAAAATGATTACAATATAAAAAATAATACAATTTTATAATTGTAGATAATTTACGTGGTAAATCATATAAGTTATATGATTAGATAATGTGAGTTTTAGACTAAAAATAAAACAATAATCCATCCTTTAGTCTTCAATAAAGAAAATAATGATAAAAATAAAAGAGTAATTGCTGAAGAAGTAGGCTCTAGTAGTACTGATTATTTTGAAAACCTTATAAGACAGCCAACTAGAACTCCTAGTGCTTCAGCCTCTTCCAAAAGTACAGGTTCAAAATTTACAACTATTGATAGCGACTCTGGCTCAAGTGGCGATATCAATAGATGTACTGGTGAGGTTAAAAGTGGTTACGAAAGAGAGTCACCAATTTAACAGAGATTTAGTCTATTCACAGGTGAGGAATATTACACTCATGCAACTCAAGATGAGGATCATAGAAGTAGAGAATGTGGGCCAAGAATTGGTGCTATAGGAAAAAATTATATGCACAGAGAAAATGGTACAATGGGAATATCACAACAAGAAGATTAATATTTTTTTACAAATTTTGGATTAATGAGGATTGAAGATGACTATAACCCCTTATTTCATGGATGATTATAGAATGTCATTAAATAATAACTCATGTATACATTTTCAAACTCAACCATCAGGGGCTAGTAGTTATGAACAAAGCCAATCAACGTCATATCCATATTATGACTATCAGCAAAGACAATCACATGAAAATATTATATCCATATGATTGGCATGTTAACAATTACATGCAAAATTATTAAGAAGACGTACTTTTTGATCAATATTTCTCTTAATATACAACTAGAAATGAGGATATAGAAAATAGTAAAAATTTTCAACCACCAAAAAATTATATGTGGTATTGACTTATATTTAAGTAATCGTGTACTTGTATTATTATTCTGATTAATGAATAATTCATTACTTAATTAATAACATTTTTGTTTTTATTAGCGAGTATTATAAACCTCTTAATTATGATAAATATGATTTCAACTTAATATTTTTTCAATTTTTATAGTTAAATTGATAAAGTATCTAATAAATAAGCATATTCTGAAGTTTTATAAAAAAATTCTATATTTTTCTATAAATTTCAGTCATTTTTTTCATTTTTTTCATTTTTTTATCGATATCGATATTCTGTCAATATTTCCATTGATATTTTTATATTTTGAATCTTCAATATTTCTGTCGATACCGATATTTCATCCTTGATTATGAGTCCGGCAAAATTTTAGTGTTTTTGTCTCAAGCTTTTGAATCAATTTCATCACAATTCAACAAGGTCATCTTAATTATTTGGTTTAAGATCTTTCATTCCATTTTTATGTCTTTATTTTTGTCCCACCAATGATATTAATCCGCAAAATATACTAAACACATAAAAAGTACCAGAATTTTCAACGAAATTATAAAGCTATACCTGTCGCTGAAAAATAAAATTGAAAATCCACAACCATCCAAATTATTATATTTTCGATTTTTTAAAATTATATATATATACATTGTAGTGAGTCCTACAAATATAATGTACCAAAAAAATAAGATTCTGAAAAAGAAATTAAAGATAATCTTTAGAAGTGTAATGTATTTTGCTTTGATGCTCTATATATTTAAGAAATGTTTGTTCTAAATTAAATTAATAAAAGATAAAACATGGATAATTATTTTTTTTCCATCAATTTGTATTTTAATTATATATTATCTACGTAACTTGATCAAATGTATGTATCGGTGGTCTCTGTAAAAATCGTTTGTTTGATTTCGGTTTTTTTTGGGTGAAAGTTTGTTTGATTTCGTTTAACTTTCTACGAAAAAGATAATTGATAAAGTTGTATTTGATATTACCTCGTGCAACGTACATAACGTTGCTTAAAAGCCAAAAGTAGACCAAATTCATATACTATACACCAAAACAATATTTAAGTAATTTCTATAATTAATTATTTATAGAAATAATCTCAATTAAATTGAGAAAGGTTCTTGCTTTTAGATTTTTCAATTCACCCAAATTTTGCATCAGTACATTTCACAAGAGTAATGCTAATGAACCATCTATTTTATTATTATATTCACTATTTCTATGTGCATTATTATTTTATTAGTTAATATATTATTATAATTAAATATAAATAAATTATTTAAAAATTAAATATAAACTGATCGAATAATAATATATGTATACTTGATAAACATAATAATAAATTATACAGTATGTCAAATATTATTTATTTAATAAATATAATACTTTTTAAATAGTCTATTTCGACGGTCAATTATTAACAAATATCATTAATAATTAATCACCTTTAAAATGTGAATTTTCTCCATTCTCAATTTAAAAAAAAAACCTTTAAATGATATTTTTTGTAGAAACTTTTTTTTTTTTGCAAGATTCTTATAGAGTAAATTTAAAATCTAGACATGTCTAAATTATCATATTTAAAATGAATTTATTCACCATCTGAAAAACAACCGCAACACAATTCAATCGATATTTTTCAATGTTTCACGGATAATAGAATAGCATATTGGATCTACGTAATTGGCTTCAATAATTCTATACTTATGAATGATTAAATTTTTATAAATTCTTTTTTTAGATAATCTAAAATTTTTGTAAACTGAAAAACGGAAAAAAAAATTGTAAATTGAATTGGATACATTCGCTTCCCTTACAAGTTAACTAATATGAGCAAATACTCAACCACAATAAATCTAAACAATAAATGCTCAACTATTAAACATCAATTTAATCTTAGCTTACTCCAATTTAAAACTTTGCTATTCCTCGAAGTAAATCTTCAACTTTGAGTACTTGATTAGTAAGATAAAAAGGTTTTGTCATTGATTTATGACTTTCGTTGAACCTACAGAGTACTTCTCCGAAGTCATATTAGGAATTAATGAGTGCATTTAATGCATTGACATGTGATAGGATGCCTTTGATTTGGAAAAAATTAAACCCTTTTCGCAAATATGGCTTGGGGGGTCCTTTATATAATTTTTATGTCAAATTAATTGTAGAAAATATTTATGACGATTCTGATTTTGTAATATCCATAGTCAACCATAATATCTTTTTTATTTTTCTCACGAAAAAAACCCTGAAAAAAATACTCATAACCGGGTCCTAATCAACCCGTTTAAGCATCATGACCCACCAAAGAGACCAGCCCCACAAAACCCATTTCTAGATGTTGTCAACGGCGCGTGTGCTTCACGCATCCCAAAAAGCTTGATGGAATGGATAAAAAGAGAAAACTATACTAAATACGTATTTTCTACTTCCTCTTCTTCATACAACAAAATCCATGTATTAATGCTGACTATTTTTTTTGTTTTCCTCCTTTCTGTACACTGATTCTGACCAATGAACAGCAACACCTTCAACCCAAAAGAAAAGTAGCAAACCCTCCTAAAAAAAATTAAATAAAAATTATTAATATCTGATTAAGCCTCATTTTGACCAATAAACAGCGAGGAACAAGTTAGGAGAAAGAAAAAAAAAAAAGGAGTAAATCGATTANAGGAACAAGTTAGGAGAAAGAAAAAAAAAAAAGGATTAAATCGATTAATAATAAATAAATTAATCAATCAAAAAAATAAAGAGAAAAAGAAAAAGAAAAAGACAGAGAAGGGTGGGTGCTTTTGAAAGGCAATATTTTAATGGGGAGGGAGAGGATGAGAGCAGAAGAAGAAGTGCAGGTGAGAGAGAAAGAAAGAGAAACGAAATGAAATGAAATGAAAAGAAAAGAAAAGAAAGCGGCGAAAGAAGATGATGGTAAAGAAGAGTAGCAGTAATAATAAAACAAGTAGTGGTAATGGCGGTGGAAGTAGAAGCAGAGAAGGAAATGAGATTCGAGTCGATTCCGGTAGAAAAGCAACCTTCTCCGTACTCCTCCTTTTTCTTCTTTTGATTCTCATTCTTCCCCGTATTTAAATTTTTTTAAAAGAAAAAAAAAACCAACAAAAATAATTAATCTTTTTCATTTTTTTATTTTTATTTTCTTTCCATTGCTTCGTTTCACTGTTGCTTCCAACGCACTTCTTCTTCTGTTTTTTTTTTTCTACTTCGTCTTCTGGTTCTTTCTGATCGATCTTCTGTTACTTTTTTTTTTGGGAGCTGGTTTTGTATTTGAATTAGTGACGAGCGCTTTTGTGATTAGGGTTTTGTGATCGTGGTCCGTGGGGTCTTGTTGTTGTTTTTTTTTTCTTAAACTTAATTTAACGGTATTTTTTTATATTTTTGTTTATTAAAAATTTGCGTATTGGATTAATATATGTTATTGGTATTGAATTTGTTGTTTTTTGGGGAGTGGGGGTCCTAGTGTGATATGATTTGGTTGTAAATAGTATTTAGATTTGTGAAATCGAGCAGCTTTCGATTTCCTCCTTGGAAATATTTTCTGATTCTTGGAGGATTCACTTTCTATTTGTATTCCAATTTTGGAAAAGGAAAGAAAAAGAAGACACAGAGGGAAAGAAGATCAAAATCAGTTCTAAGCCCATATAAACACATCCGAATCCAGAATCACCCACCATTTTTATTGTGGGTCTTGTTCTCATCAAATTTTCTTTCTTTTTTTTTTCGTATAAACTTCATACCAGTGTCCGGGTAATTTGAGTCCGAGGGTGGATATTGTTTTTTTAAGTTTTTGTGAAAATAAAAAAAGAGTGAAACTAAATTTAGGAGAAGAACTATAAAAAAAAAAAAGAAAAAAAATTTAGTTTTGAGAAGGGAGGAACAAGTGGGGGTTCCAATTTTTTGTTGGGTTATTACATTCTATGGGAATACCTGACAGTTCTCTATTAGATCTAATAGAAAAGGTTAGGTCTTGGATTTATTGGGGAGGAATAGATTTACAGGGTTTGTCTGGCGGATTTGAAATGCCCGATAACTGTAGCAAGATGTGCTGTGAATGCCATGCAACCTTTACGAATACTTTTCATAGATTCCATTGCCAAAGTTGTGGTCAGTGGTTTTGTGGAAAATGTATTCCTGGTCATGGCTTAGATGGTTTGAAGAGCAATGCTGAGGGGGTGGAGAGTATCATCAAGTTCTGCAAGCTTTGTTCTGAGATTAGATCGAGGAGGGAATGCGGTAGAAAAGATAGTGAGAAAGTTCACCCTTCAGTAACTCCCCGGGAAAGCCCCGAACCACCATCGCCTAGCTTTGGTGGTGAAAGAATCAAGTGCTCTGCAGATGGTGAATCGATTCAGAGTGATCATTTTGCTCGATATCTTGAAGCCCGGGATTATGGATATTATCCCCATGCTATGACAAGTGGTAGTATGTCCTCGTTTAGTGCTCATCCATCTCCGGTACATGTCCGTCGCTCTTCAAGTAGGTAAGCTTTCATTTGGTTAGCAGAAGGCCTGATATGATACTGTTTATATTTACCTCGTTTGAATTAGCTCATAAACCTTTTGAAAGGGAAACGTTTTAGATGTTTATGGGAAAGTAAGGCAAATTCACAGTGAAACTTTCTGAAAGTCAATTATTTAATTATTTCAATAATTCCTGCATACATATATGTATATATGCTTGTGTATTGTCCATGTATGAATGGATATTTATATGCCTATATATATGTATGTCTTAATATTTATATATGTAATGTTGAACTGGTATCTCCTTGATTAATGTTATTTTGAGTATTGGAAAAAAAATTAATTGGACCGCTAACTGTTGAGTGCTCTAGTCTTTTGAACTTCTTTCTCAGCTACTACTTATGGATTCTAATGCTTAACAACTCAAATGATGGTGGACGTGTAATTTTTATGATTTCACAAGCCATTTTGTTAACCTTTATGTAGTTTTTAATGCCTGGTTCACTGTATGTCTATTTTTCTCTTCCTATTGAATGTGTTATGTAGTTAATTCTCTATTCACTGATGTAGGAGTGATGACGAAGAGGGAGAGGATTCTGCGAAGCACTTTTACAGCCCTTCAAGTGAATACTTTCACTATAATTCAGATGTAGATTCAAGTAGTGTTAGTGCTAGGAATGAGTTTTACAGTTCCAAGTCAGTGGGATCAAGTCCTTATGACAGTCCTTCTAGGATTGATTTTTCTTCTAGTAGAGTTGGGCATTATGGACAGAAGGGGCAAGTAGAGAGTCCAGTGTCTAGAAATGATGGATCCAATGGTCAAGAGACTATGGCTATTTTAAAAAAGCCTGATATAGGGACGGAGGATCCAGATAATATTGATGAATACTCTGATGATTTGTCAGTTTTTCGGAGTCAATATGAGAAGTCACAAAGGCCACTGGATTTTGAAAACAATGGCCTTATCTGGTTTCCTCCACCACCTGAAGATGAAAATGATGAGTTGGAGAGTGGTTTTTTCACTTATGATGATGAAGATGATGAAATTGGGGATTCAGGAGCGGTGTTCTCATCAAGTAGTAGCCTACCTAGCATGTTTCCAGCAAAGGAGAAACAAAATGAGGGCAACAAGGAACCCCTAAGAGCTGTTGTGCAGGGGCATTTTAGAGCTCTCGTGTCACAGTTGTTACAAGGTGAGGATATCAAAATTGGCAAAGAGAATGGAGATGAGGACTGGCTTGACATAGTTACAACAATAGCTTGGCAAGCTGCAAATTTTGTGAAGCCAGATACAAGCAGAGGAGGCAGTATGGATCCCGTTGATTATGTAAAGGTTAAATGTATAGCATCAGGAAGGCCAAGTGATAGGTATTTTATCCTAAAATTCTAAAGATACTTTTTAGATCTTTTTATATTAACACTTCATGCTGTTTTTATTAATTTTTTAAATTTTTTTGTGTTTGCAGCACCCTTATAAAGGGAGTAGTTTGTACAAAAAATATAAAGCACAAGCGCATGACATCACAATACAAAAATCCTAGATTACTTATTTTAGGAGGAGCACTAGAATATCAGAGAGTTCCAAACCAGTTGGCTTCTTTCAATACACTGCTACAGCAGGTTCTTTCTTAATGTACCAATATATTAGTTTTTGCAAATTAAAATGCTATTCGATTAAGAATTATTAAGCCTATATTCTCTGACAGGAAAATGATCATTTAAAGATGATTATTTCGAAGATAGAAGCTCTACGCCCAAATGTTCTGCTGGTAGAAAAAAGTGTATCTTCATATGCCCAAGATCATTTGCTGGCAAAAGAAATTTCTTTAGTACTGAATGTTAAAAGGCCCTTATTGGAGCGTATAGCTCAGTGCACTGGTGCTCTTATTACTCCATCAGTTGATAATATTTCTACAACTCGCCTGGGGCATTGTGAACTTTTCCGTTTGGAAAAGGTCTGTGAACAACATGAGACTGCCAACCAGTTTAACAAGAAGCCATTGAAAACCTTGATGTTTTTTGAAGGGTGTCCAAGGCGTTTAGGTTGCACGGTAATGTTTTTGATAGACTTCCTACTCTGTACTGTGATGTTTCTTATTTTCATTTTCCAGTGTACTAGTATGTCTAAGCATAAAGAATTTAGAACTTCATAATGTTACTAATCAGATTCTTGTGGTTCTTCTTGTAGGTTCTGCTGAAGGGCACAAGTCGTGAAGAGTTAAAGAAGGTTAAGCATGTTGTTCAATATGCAGTTTTTGCAGCCTATCATTTATCCCTTGAGACTTCCTTCCTCGCTGATGAGGGTGCTACTCTGCCCAAGATGACACAAGGGCACCCAATTGCCATACCAGAGAGGGTAACAGCTGATTTTTCGATTTCTGCAATCCCTGATTCTCTTGCTCCAACTAATTCTGAAGTTGTTGCTGATAGTTATGCTCAAGACGAAGAGACTCTAAGTCTAAATCCTGAACTTGAAAGATCAGATCTTTTGTCTGGGCATTTTGGTCCTGAATATGGTTATTCTTTGTCTTCTAGTTCTACAGACTGTCTGGATGGAAGTGGATTCTTCAATGTATCCAATTTAGCATCTAATATGGGTTTTGATAGTTGGCCACATCAGTTGAAGGATATAAAACAGTCCACTGCACTTATGTCTAATATCAGAAAATTTTCTCAATCAGAATTGCCAGAAATATCACCCCTAGAGGAGATTCGACCTGAAGACATTCATGAACTGACAAAATCTGAAAGAATTGATGAAAATGATGTATCAAGTGAGTACTTTTCATCTGCTGACACTCACCAAAGCATATTGGTATCCTTTTCTAGCCATTGTGTATTGAAAGGAACAGTTTGTGAACGCTCTCGGCTTATGCGCATTAAATTTTATGGCTGTTTTGACAAGCCTCTAGGGAGGTATCTTCGTGAAGATCTTTTTGACCAGGTAATTAATTATGAGTTTCCTTATGTGTAATGTGATTGTCAATTGTTCATACAGACCATCAACTAATGGGATTTTTCATTGGCAGGCAATATGCTGTCGATCTTGCAAGGAACCGGCTGAAGCCCATATCATTTGCTACACCCATCAGCAGGGAAACCTTACAATTAATGTCAAGCGCCTTCCTTCATTAAAGCTACCTGGGGAAAGAGATGGTAAGATATGGATGTGGCATCGTTGCCTGAGGTGTACTCACGTAGATGGAGTACCACCTGCAACACGTAGAGTGGTTATGTCGGATGCTGCTTGGGGACTTTCTTTTGGAAAGTTCTTGGAACTTAGTTTTTCAAACCATGCAACAGCAAATCGCATTGCAACTTGTGGTCATTCATTACAAAGGGACTGTCTCCGTTACTATGGGTAGGTGCTAGCATGTTTGAATTCATTACTAATTTTACAACAGTTAGAGTGTGACATTGCTGATTGCGGAAATGTTAAAATTTTAATTTCCAGGTTTGGAAGCATGGTCGCATTCTTCCGATATTCCCCTATTGATATTCTCTCTGTCAGATTACCACCCTCTGTGCTTGAATTCAATGGTCATGTGCAACCAGATTGGATAAGAATAGAGGCGACTGAGGTGTTTTAAACCAAACTTACTATTTGAGATGATCTTTTATATTGATTCTAGATATGGGGATGAATGTTATATTTTGAAATTTATGAAGGGAAACCTTTAGATACTGATGCTTGAATTTTCATTGAACTTATTTTTTTCTTTTACAGATTATGGGAAAAATGGAAACCCTTTATGCGGAAATTTCTGATATACTTGATAGAATGGAAGATAAAGCTAGATTTTTGGGACAAGAATTATCTGATACAGCTGACTTACAGAACCATGTAATGGAGATGAAAGATCTTGTTAAAAAGGAAAGAATTGATTACATTGTAAGTAGTATATGGTGAATAATTTGGTTTTAATTTACATGATATTCAGTGTTATGTCATGCATCCTCATCGTAGAACAAAGTACTTGCAGAATTAATTTATTTTAGATCATGCAGATTGTAAATAGGTCTTCCGCTAATCAATCTCCTTGCTTGACAATAGGGTTTCCTGCAACCTGCTATTATGGACACTACACAACCAGGCCAAATGGCTGTAGACATTCTGGAACTGAATCGCTTAAGGCATTCTCTTGTTATTGGTTCACATGTTTGGGATCGCCAACTTTATTCAATGGATTCTCTTCTTAAAAGGAATTCTATTTCCAAGGCCACACAAGCCAATACATCTTTTGTCCACCTGAAAGAGTTGATGGGTGATTCATTGAGTAAGGATGGTAGGGTAAACTGTGGGCAAGAAGAAATTGCTTGCGAATCATTAAAATTACATGAGTCTACTGAAAATGGTATACTGTCAGATCACAAAGAGCCTGTTGTACCACTCCATGAAAGTTTTGTTCCCGAAGTCTCCATGGTATCATGTCATCATAACAGACATGAAGAATTGTCTTCAGATGGGGAAATTACTGTTACTAAGACAACCTTTGAATGCTTTCCTTCCCATGAGTCCACTCTTTCTGACAAAATAGATTCTGCATGGACAGGTACAGATCACCTTCTAGTGAAAGCTCAACCTGTGCATGTTTCAAATGCAGATGGATGTCAAGCTGCTAGTGTCAGACAACCACCTCAAAGTGATAGTCCTCCTTTTAGAAGGTTAAAAATGCCAGTCAGAGTTCATTCATTTGATTCTGCAGTAAGGGTCCAAGAAAGAATGCGGAAAGGATTGCCCCCTTCCTCTTTGCATATGTCAAATCTCAGATCATTCCATGCTTCTGGAGAATACAGGAGTATGGTCAGGGATCCTCTGTCTAATGTAATGAGGACTTATTCTCATACACCCTCTCTAGAGGCACAGAAGATGAACTTATTACTTAGTTCTACACCCACCTTAATCTCCTCTGCATCTCAAATGGCTGAAGGGGTTCGATTGTTGCTTCCCCAGACAGGCCAGAGTGATATGGTTATTGCTGTTTATGACAATGAACCTACCAGCATCATATCATATGCCCTTAGTTGCAAGGAGTATGATGGCTGGGTTGCTGACAAGTCACATGAGCACGAGGGAGGCTGGAGTGCTAATGAGAACATTAGAGAAGATTCTGCAGCTTCCACCTTCTCGGCATGGCATTCTTTTGGTTCTATTGATTTGGATTATATCCACTATGGAAGTTATGGAACTGAAGATGCTTCGTCATCAATGAGTTCCCTATTTGCAGATGCTAAAAAATCTCCGCATTTAAGGATCTCTTTTGGGGATGAATCTTCAAGTGGTGGGGGCAAAGTGAAGTTTTCTGTCACTTGTTATCTTGCAAAACAGTTTGATTCTCTTAGAAAGAAATGCTGCCCTAGCGAGGTGGATTTTGTACGCTCCTTGAGCCGCTGCAGGAGATGGAGTGCACAAGGGGGGAAAAGCAATGTATATTTTGCCAAGTCATTGGATGAAAGATTCATTATAAAACAGGTTACGAAGACAGAGTTGGAATCGTTCGAGGAATTTGCACCTGAATATTTTAAATATTTGACCCATTCCCTTAGTTCAGGAAGCCCAACTTGCCTTGCTAAAGTTCTGGGCATATATCAGGTTAGGCCTAATGTGTTTGCATGTACCTTGGAGGGGGGCACCCTAATTTTTCTTTGTTATAATTCTTTTTTCATTGATTGAATGGCAGGTCACAGTTAAACACTTGAAAGGTGGGAAAGAAACTAAAATGGATTTGATGGTGATGGAGAACCTTTTCTTTAAGAGAAGTATTTCAAAGGTTTATGATCTTAAGGGCTCTGCCCGATCTCGTTATAATTCTGATGCAACAGGGGCAAACAAAGTACTGCTCGATATGAATTTGTTGGAAACACTACGTACAAAGCCCATATTTCTTGGAAGCAAAGCAAAGAGAAGTCTAGAAAGAGCTATATGGAATGATACGGCTTTTCTGGCGGTAAGCTTACTCCTTGGTCCAGCATTCAATATGGACCTAAATTTTAATATCAAGAATAGGAGTTTGATGTTTTGCTTGTATTTCAGTTAATACATTTGTGTCCATTTATTTTTCTTAATTATATTTCCTATCGTGGTTCTCCAGTCTGTTGACGTAATGGACTACTCGTTGCTGGTTGGGGTGGACGAGGAGCGTAAGGAGCTGGTTTTAGGGATCATTGATTTCATGAGACAGTACACCTGGGACAAACATTTGGAGACATGGGTAAAGGCGTCTGGAATTCTTGGAGGTCCGAAGAATGCTTCTCCTACCATTATTTCACCGAAACAGTACAAAAAGAGATTCCGAAAGGCCATGACTACCTATTTTCTCACTGTACCAGATCAATGGTCTTCTTGAAACTGAAACTGCAGCATTTGCATATTCTTTTGTCAACAAAAATGTTCAATTAATAAAAGACTGGGGATTATCATTGCTGCTAAAGTGAGAGTGAGATCCCTCCAAATGATTCGTTCTTTTGTTCTTTTTCTATATACATATTTGTCCATTTGTTTTGTATATGGGCAAAACAAGTCCCAAATGAGAGTCTTGGACACTGAAAATGTGAAGTGTTGGCGACATGTCTTCTTACATTTTTACATGTCATAGTTGCCCCTTATTTTAATACACAGGGGAGATAGGATAGGGTGTGTGGCCGCAGGAGGGACCATTGTAAAGTTGATTGTCTTCTCTACTTAGCTTCGTCTGTCAAAAACAATATTGAACTTGTATTGGAGTCTATTAACCTTTTAAACGGTTCTTCGCATTTCAGTTTCTTCATTTTTCCATTAGTATTTGTCTGATAAACCTCTGATAGAGTCCTGGAAATGGCTTCCATGCTTGTTGTTCTTGGTTGATATTCCATCTTATATAATCTCTTTAATCAGTTTGGAAGATTAATGCGAAGTAATAGGGGAGAGAGAGAGTGAAGCATTTTTAGTTTTTGCTGTTATGTTTATGAGAAAATTATATAAAGAAATCATACAAAGCACTGGTTCATGGGCAGAACGACATGTTTGGAAAGCTTGCTTTGACTTGAAGTTGCAGGTAAGAGTGAGAGCCAACTCTTAACTATTTCTGTGGTGTATATTTTAAAAGCTATACCACCTTTTATATTTGTGGTGTTTAAACTTCGAGAAGTAACTAGCTACTTTCAGTTTCAGAAGCAAGGTTGATTTGGATTGAAGTGGGGAAAGTATTGTACCATTTGGAAGGAAGTTCTTCTTCTTCTTTTTTTTTATAAAAAAATTTAAGGCCATTATTTTTTAGGGATTAACCTTATATATTGTTTTTATTTTTCTGTTTTTTATATTTTAATTAATTATAATCCCCTCTATTGGAATAGCTGAATCCAATGATGCAATAACAAGTCAACTTTAGACCTAAAGAAAATGGACATAACTATCATAGGATGATATAGGAATTTGACTTGTAGCTTTTCTCAATTTGATATACATCAATCAATCTTCCAATTTATTTATTTATTTATTTTCCGGGGGTCCAATTCATTTTATTAGAATATCTCGTGTACTTGGGAAATCAATTGGGATGTCATGCAATTTTTTTAAGGGGAAAAAAAAAACACTTTTTGAGCAATTAAGATATTATATGGAAAGGAAATTAACTATTAACAAGAAGTGATGGAAAAGTTCCAAGTAAATTATGAATCACCTAAAAGCTCCTTTCTTCCATTTACAGAGAAGTAGTAAAACATAGTGCATAAAAAGTGTTTGGTTAAACAGAAAAATATTCTACAGAGATTGCGAAGTAGAGGGCTTAAAAACCCTTCGCAGCTTCACTTTGATTCTCACTTGCTATTATTAAGCCACAGCTATTTGAATCTCTCCGTCAGTGTCTGGACGGAAACTCACTCTCTTCTGCAAATTTAAACATATGAGCATTGTAAGAATTTGCACCAAATACTTTATTTCAGAACAATTTCAAATAAATTGGATATAAAGAAAGTGATTTGGTTAACAAGTTGACATTCGTGCATACATCTGAATTTTGAAGTTTCAATGGAGCACAAAGATTAATTTAAAAAATATATATAATTGTTGAAATAGGTTAGTCATAGGGTCCTAATTCTTATTGTTAGGAAACGACTTTGGAAAAATATATTAAGAATGATAGGGAAAATAAAAAGTCACGGCCTTTAATATATATATATATATATATATATAATTTTTTTTTTCTTTTGCCCCTTAGGGGCTCTCTTACTTTAATTACAAATACAGGAAGTCAGTAATATATATTCTTATTACCCAATGCAGCCTGGTCAATTTAATCAATCTTTTCCTTTATTTGCTTATTAATATACCTCGACTTAAGGAAAATATTCATATATAATTATATAGACTATTTAATAGCCAAGTAGAGTAGTTATTAATTCAAAAAAGAAAAACAAAAAAAGAAGGTCGAGTACTTTCCATTCACATGGGAGATGGGTCAATTTCTCACCAAGCAAATGGTAGTTTGCAAAAACTTGACTAAATAGCAGGAAAAAAAAATGAAATCTAATTTGGCGAGTGTGAAAGGGTTGAATAAGCTACAAAAAGTTACTAAAATATTCACAATACTTATTTACTATAACAAATTATATAATAATATTTAATTAATTAATTTTTTTTAATTATATATATATATTTAAAAACTCATTCATTTAAACTTAAATTATATAAATATGTTAATTAATAATATAATAACACTTATCAGTATATTTTTAATAAATATTGCGTAGAATTACCGTTTTACAAATTGTTATAGACTTTTTTTATTTTATTTTATTCATTAGAAAAATAAAACATTGGACCCACATATATATGATTGAGGAGTAGGGTACTCCTAGAGTACACCGAAAATTTGTTTGTCCCAAAATCATGTTCGCTCCATGTTAGAATATACGATGTGCACAATTAGTGGTACGGATACCGAAGAGAAAATATGAGACGCATAATTATTTTCATAGTTTCAATAAACATGGATTTTTATTTATTTTTTGTTTTTTTTTTGGTAAAGAATATGAAAAATTAGTTTCAAGTCAAAATATTTAAAATTAGCTTAGAAAATTAATTTATCCTTAAAAAATAAAAAAATAAAAGAAAATTATATATATATATATAATTTTTCTATAAGTTATCTATTAGAGGACACTTCAAAATTTATTCCTTCCTTTTAAATAGACTTGAATGTTAATATTTTTATAACTTATTTTTAAAAAGAATACGTGTAAATGTTTTAGACGACCACATGATAAAAGATAGGCGACCACTTTAACAATTGAAAATTACTTTTCTTGCTGAAGTTCATCAAGAAGTTTTAAAAATCCTAATTTAATTGTATTCTTCTAGACAAAAATTGGACTCTATATATTTATGTATAATTTTGCTGGCTTTTAAAATGTTTATAATTTTGTAGGATAAATGCATTTTAATATAGTTTGGTAAATTTGTATTTTAAATTTTAAATGTATCATATTAAATTTTTAATTTATATTTTATGTCACATTAAGCTTTCAAATTTGAAGTGTATCACATTAAATTTTTAATTTATATTTTATGTCACATTAGACTTTTAAGTTTCAAATATATCGTATTAATTTTCTAAATTATATTATATGCCACAATAAATTAAGCCATATTAAAATTTAAAAATTTAATTTGCAAATTTACTAACTATAACCTTTATCTCTAATTTTTTTAAACATATTTAGACGGCCACATTATGGTAGGGATAGACGCCTACATTGGCAATTAAAAATTACTTTCCTCTCTGAAATTAATCAACAAGTTATAAAAATCCTAATTGTATTCTTCTAGACAAAGTAAATTGCAAAATCATAACCCTCCAAACTAAAGAAAATACTTAAAAGATAAGCAAATATAAAATCTGGGACCCTGTATATACTTAGTTTTAACTTTCTGTTTGAATCATAAACTTAAAAAAAAAAAAATTCACACTAAACATGACACGAAAACAGGACAAAATGTCTCATAGAAAACATACCTGTGCACGGTTTTTGATGCCTTCTCTAACTTTTCCATGACCAACCTTATTCCAATGCATTTGCTGGTTCAATCCCGAATCTTTATTATCATCCTTCTCAGCATTAATCTGATTCCCACCATTGTTGTCATTATTATTATTATTATTATTCATCAAACAGAGCTCCATGATCTTCTCCCTTGCTTCCTCATGGTCTCTGCTTTCCTTCATGAGCTTCTCAACCTCTGCTTTTGGAAGTCTCATCCTCACACGAACACCACCACCATTTCTTTCTAATCCCTCTTCGGGAAAAATGGAGGAGGTCGGTTTCATGATCGAAAGGTCAGAAACCGATCTCCGAGCCAGCATCAAATTCTCGAGCCTATCTTTGGCGCTCATGTTTATGCCCGATCTCACTCTCCTTGGGACTTGCTCTTTCTTAACTTCGGGCAATTCCACAAGGAAATACAGCCTCTTCGGAAGCAATTCTTGGTGCGATTCTAAAGGCTTGGCTCGTGTCCCAAAATGCTTCACCGATTCAGATTCTAGCAAAACATGACCTGGGTACTCCTTCACTACCTCATTCGCTTCGATCGGTGTCTTCAATTTCAATGTCTCACCGTTTATTTTCATCACTTTCGTTGTCTTTTTGCCTCCCAAACTGTTTCCCATTTTTTGGGACTTTAAAAGCAAAAACAAAATTCTGAGCTACTAGCTCTATGAAAAATGAAATGGGTGTTTAGTTTAAACGGTAATGTGGTATTTATTTGTTGGAGCGTGTAACATAAAGATATGAGTTTTCATTACTTTTGGTCAACAAAGAAGGCAAAGAATTCAGAACTCGGCTCGTGGACATGGTTGAGTTTTTGACAAAGGAAATTGAAAAAAAATAGAAAGCACGTTGGCTTTCGCTTTCGCTATTTATTATTTTATTAATGATGTACTAACAATATATATATAATTATAATTTTCTCTCATCACATATTTTTATTTAAAATTCACTCGAAACAAGGCATATCCAATATTGAATAAATTTATAAAAAATTTATACTCCTATCTAATGTTCTAGATGAATTTCCTAAAGAAAATATCTAATAAAATAGTTACAGCATATATATAAATATATATAAGCATTTTTAGTGTGCTATTTAAAAATTTATTTTTTAATCTATTTTAAATAGATAAAATTCTCTTTTATAATTTTAATGAAGTTTTTAAATTAAAAAGTAAAAATGAATTATTTCAAATGTAGAAAGCTAAACACATACTATTCAAATTTTTTAACAAATTCATTTCATGCTTTATAATTATACATATTTTTAATTAAATTTATTAATTGTTATTTTATATTTTATTTTAAATACTCTAATGCGTGGAGGAAGAGAAAAAAAATGTCAATCATAAATATTTATAGAAAAATACAAAATAAAAAATAATTATAACTAGTACTGTTGAAATTGGATAAAAAATTTTACTCTTTTTTATAAAAATTTTTAAAATGCTATTCAATTTAAAAATTATAATTTTTAAAATAAAAAATACTATTAAAAATGCTCTTCTTGAAAAATATTATTTATCACAGTATTAATGGAACACCAATCAAACTAATGACAATTTAACTAACTATCGTTAAATGTTCACTTATCTATATTAAATTTAAAATTAATATTAAAATATAATAGATAACAGTGCTAATTAGTTGTATTGAATTATGTATTGATTCTTTATTTTTAAGAAGTTAATAAGTGAAAATGAACTTTTATTTTTCCACAATTAATAACTGCGCCACAGAAAACAGTAGTTGAACTAGTGATTAACAGTGAAAAATAACAGAACTTTGATTTTTTCCATATGCTTTTCAATATTCATTTTCAACAACCACTTTCATCTTTGGGATGAAAAATGAGCTCCCTATAATAGCCCGTGATAAGTGGAACAAATACGATGACATAATTGTATTTGTTTTCATCTTTCAAGTAAAATAATTTATTTAAAAAATAATAATTTCTCACGGTAATTGCGGCGAAGATCATAAAGATTGATGTTGAATTTTGACTTTAGCTAATTTATTTAGGAATTTTCTTTCTTTTTATGGATATTAAAAGGGTTTGAAAATCTGGTGGGAGCTAATTACTTAAACTCTCTGATTTTTTTTCAAGAAAAAAAAACTTTTGCATGTTTTGAATCCTAATCACGGACTCCGTACAAAGTCAAAAATGATAGTCGGCTCAACAACGTGGAAGAGAGTTGAATTTTTCCAACACCATGTTGGAAAAATTGGATCAAGTTTCACTTACTTGAGAAGATATTCTATGTTACTGGTCAAATTTAGTTACTGTTTCTGTTGCTGTTTCTTGCATAAAAAATCATTTAAAACACAGGAACCAAAAAAGGAGGAGCTAATCATGTGGAAATATGAGGATTTTAACATGCAAAATTATACCTCGAGGAAAAAAATAAAATAAATTAAGGTTTTCTAAAGTTGCATCCTGATAATACTAGAAAATTGACAAGCTCAAGGTGAACTTGAGGCATGCATACATTCCCACTTGTGCGACTAATTCTTATTGCTTTCACACTAGAAGTGTAAAACGGATTATACAGCATGAGCATGGCATGTTAAAATTAGATATTTCACGCCACAAATTGTGACATGTTAAACACGGCACACATAATGACTGTATTTGGAAAATTTATAGATTAACGACACAAGTGTATGATAAACCAAACACAGCAAAAGCCCATTGCAGTACTAGCTTGAATACTTCATGAATAGATGAACTATATTAACTCATATTTTCATTGTTTTGTGATTTATTTTTTCAAATTAATCAATATAATACTTTATTTAATTAATAGTTATTTAAGATTTAATATTTTTAACAGTTCAATATCATACTTTTATTTATTTCTAATTTAAAGTTATGTAATTAATTAATTATAATTTTTTTTATTTTCTGTAAATATTTATTGTCTAATAAATCATAAAATTAATTAATTGTAGTATATTTAAATTATTTGTTATATATACTTTTATAATATATTAATTTTAATAAATAAATATGTTTATATGAATATAAACGGATAGTACAAATATAAAAGTGTCAATACTAACACAACACAATACGATAAGTAAATAAATAAGAACGAATAAATACAATATAAAAAAATAAATAAATTGACATTAACAAAACACAAATATAAATATGTTAACTAATTTAATAGACCGTACCAGAACCACATGGCCTACTTGACACTTCTAATTCACACAGAGCTTAATCCCCTCTTTTGGACAAAATTCTTCGGACTCCATGATTGTTCTTTATTTTTCTAATATCTTTATTTTTTTTTGGTGGAAATGTATTTGATCCATAATTTGAAAATAGTTTTCATTTGATTTATTCATAAAATTTATAATTGATTTATAAAACTGAAAAAAGTAATGTGTTTGAAATATAGAATTTATATTATAGTTCAACTAAATATTTATAGCTATTTTAAGAAGACTGAGAAAATGACTTTGAAATTTTATTTAGGATGGATAAAAGATCTGACTATCATTTTCGTAATTATGAAAAATTGATTTTAAAATAATAATAAAACATATATTATTTGGCTTATAAATATTGTTATTCAAAATTTTGAAAACAGAAAAACTGTTTTGAAAAACCTCACCAAAATGTTTTTAAACTTGCCACTATATCCAATTCAGCTTCATGACAAACTGTTTCAATGACGTTTATAATAGTCGCAATGAAAAGCAATTCAAACGAAGTTATGCACCGGCTTCAAAGCAGAGAAATAGAAAAAAGGACAGAATAGCATTCCTCATCCCTTATCCCCATATTTTGCGTTCAACTTTTACATTTTTTAGGTTGGTAGTAATCTTATAGATTGTGGCTTAGTTGGACTTAATTGAACTTTGGCATGAAGGTTTTGAACTAGTGCTTTTTTGTACAAAACTTACCAACCAAAAGTATATGATATCAGCAAGCATGAAAACATATTGCTTTTTTTTTTTTTGTGTGTCCAATAAACGTGCTTATTGACTTCCACAAAGGTTACCGCATAAGAATATTCTTCATCGTGCAAAAGATCCAAAAAGAAAAAACGAAAAAGAGGTTTACTAATCTTTTCTATTATCTTCCTCTGTGACTGAGAGAATATCTAAAATTATTATGCTGCAAACGAAGAAACATGGCCATTACCTTTATGGTAATTTATATAAAGGATCCGAGTATTTTTTATTTTCTTTTTAACAGTTTCACTTTATTCAACAGTTTGACATTTTACCATACAATGACTCAAGAAATGATGATATAATAATTCAATCTAATCAGATATAAGATATAATGATAATAATGAAACAAGAAAAATGGGTAACTTTTTCATTGATGTGGGTTCCTTTTTTTTTTAATTTCAATTCTAAAAGAAGCCCTTGGAAAATACAATATACATCACAGAAAGTAATTTGTTTTAGATTGTCTGCTCTGTATTCACCAATATTATTTCAGAAACTTCAATCCGGATGAAATTCAACAATGAACAGAGAGTGAAAACAATTTATTATTATCATTATAATTATTAATCAATGCAAACAGAGTAACTAAATAGGAAAATAAATTATTTTAGTAAAGAATATTGTAACAAACAAAGTATCAAATGAATTTTATGCACACTCTTGCAGAAGGAAAAAAAAAAAATACAGAAGAGCGTTGAGACTAGCCTTATTATCTCAAGCTTGTATTATCAGTTTCACACCAGAAAAAGAAATAGTGTAACATTAATTGAGATTAAATTTTGGGGGGAAAAAATGAAATAAATGAGATTCCAAATTGTACCTTGTTAGATCTGCTGTAATTTTCGAAGATGCTCCAACAAAGAAGTAGCCTTCCGTTTGGCTCTCTCAGTGCCACTCTTAGTGAGTTCTGACAAGGGTATGACTGCACCAAGCCTGCTTATGGAGGCAAGGTTCTCAGTATCTCTTTTGCACAAGGCAAGTAAAATTGCAGCTGCATTCTCCTTGTTCCGAGGCAGACCTGTCCTCATTAGATCTATCAATACAGGTATCGTGCCGGCCTTTACAATGGCAGCTTTTGCTTCTTGATGGCTAGCAAGAACAGACATAATAGTAAGAGCTTCATCAACCATGCCATTGCTTAAATCTGTAAGCATCTTCAGTAATGCTGTGATTATCCCTACCCTCACAGCCCTCCCCTTGTTTCCCTGATAAATGCACAAATTGAACAGTGCAGTTGCAGCGTCCTTCTTCCCTCTGGTGCTCCCATTTTGGAGCAAATCCACCAAAGCCGGGATTGCTCCCGAGGCACCGATTATTATCTTGTTCTCATCTGCAAGTGACAAACTAAAAACGGTTGCAGCTGCATTTTCTCTTGCTTCCATGCTCCCAGCTCTGAGAACTTGGACAATAGAAGGAATGGCACCGGCAAGCATTATAAGTCCCTTGTTATTTTCATATATAGAGAGGTTAAGAATAGAAGTGACTGCATTCTCCTGCGTTAATACATCTTTTGTTGTTAAAAGGTTGACCAGAATAGGTATGGCACCTGCTTCAGCAATTAGTATTCTATTATCTGTGCTCCTTTTGGATAGTGATCGGATTTCCGTTGCAGCAGCTCTACGCTCTTCAATCGACTGGCTAGATAGCTTGCGTACCAGGGCTTCAATTGCTGCTATGTCCCCACTAACATCACGAAATGATCCATCACTCTTTTTTATTTTCCCATTAGTCAATCCTGTTGGTTGTTCAATATTGTGTGTATGACACCACTGATTAATTAGACTTCTCAAAACATAGTTTGGAGTTAGTGTCAAATTTTCCAGCCTTTGCTGAGTTTTCGGACATGTTTTGTTCCCACAATCTATCCATCTCTGTATATATGATCTTTCGTATGTCTACAAAATTTGGAGAAAGATACATCAGCTCTATGTATAATCATGACTGTGAACCATTAAAGTTGCAAAGCAAGAAGTCCATGAAACAAAAATAAGAATGATAAAATGGCATCTCTATGAATCATACCTGACCCGTGGCCACAATAACAGGATCCCTCATTAGTTCCAGGGATATTGGGCATAAATAATCATCAGGAATTACTAATGCATCAGGTTTCTTGATTTCATCTAGATCCTTACTGGCTGGATTCTCTTTTCCATCAGCATCGTTGTCGTTGGTTGAACATAAATCAGGAGTTGCAGAAGAGGTTCTCAGCAATTCTGATTTCCGAACCATCTGATGATCTACACTATGGCTTTTCAGGCTTTCAGTTCTCAGAATAGCATTTGGCTTTACAGAAACTTCAAGATCAACATCACCAGTATTCTCTTTATGCAAGCCATTTACGCTTTTTCCCAATTCCACCTGAATTTCTTTATCCAGCGGCTGGGATAAAGGATAAAAGGATATCTTCATAGAATTCATAGACCCATATCTTTCAGTGGCTCTTTTTAATTGAGCTCTCACCAAATCAACCTAGATAAGAATGAATCAGCAAATAAAGTTAAAAGTCAAAACCAGTCAAAACAAGAGCTTCACATAGTTTTTCAATTCTTACCTGTTCCTGAACTTCCTCTGAGATTTCATAATGATCATATGGTAAATTGCCTAGCGCTTTCTCCAATTTCCACGTCACACAGTGAAATTGAAAGGCGATCTTTCTGGAAGCTCCATCCTTAAAAATCAAGATGTAGAATATTTCAGACACAATTTTTAGGAATGCATTTACCCATTACATAATCTTAGCAAGATCAAAGTTTTCAACCCCAATAATTAACAAAAAACAGTCAATTCAATTCCTTTTCTATGACAACCTTCAGGTAAATAAAACACAATAGGCTTCACATCTCCAAACATAGATTCACGCGTAATGCAGCTTTGGGTATCAAGAAAACCTGAAATTACGATGTTGACTCACTGAGCTTCGCTTATTTCCATATTAAAAATTACATATTTTTCTGATTTATCCCGCCAGAAACTACAGAGTAAAAAGACCCAAATTCTTTTAGCAAGCTTAATCAGTACTAACTTATACTATCGAAGTGGGGATCCATCACGGCGAGCTAAATAGAATTCAAATTACAGTAAATTCACAAACTAGAACGCACATTGCGGAAAATAAACTTCATAGATTCCTGTAACTAGCAGGACAGATCTCAAAATATCCTTAAAAGGGTAATGCATTACACAATGCTCTGTTTGGTAGGTGAGAAAATGTAGGAAAAATGAGAGAGAGAAAACTTACGAGAGGGGCATTGTTGGAATGGAAGTTGGCAACGACCAAAAGGAGGCGCTTAGCAGCCTGGAGAGCAACCACCAGATCAGTCACCCAAGACTCCTTCGAAGAGGATGAAGATGATGAAGAAGAAGTCGATGCATCCAACGGCATCAAATTCAAATGGGTTTCTTTGAAGTCCCTTATCTCTTCGAACAGATGCGACAGCAAGGCGATTCGACGTACGAGATCCGTTCCATCTTTCTTGAAAACACCGCCGCCAATGGACACCCCGACGATGTCGTGCACCAACTTCAGAAGTTCCGGCGTACGGTCCTCGCCGTCTCCAGCGACTTTGCCGGCCATTGCCCCTACTTTAGCCGTACGCTCTCTATCTCTTTTTCTCTCTCTCTCTCTTGTCTGTCCGTAGTCTTGTGTATTCAGCTGCTTTTCGGTTTTTATTTTTTATTTTTTTCTGTGTCCAGAAATCGCTCGCTGCTATCTGGCTGTGGCTCTGCTTGAACCTCTATTAAAATATTATTTTATTTTTCAATTTTTTTTTTCAATTCGGTTTTTGTTTGGATTTTCTGCAATAACAGAGTTTAAAATGCCTTTAATTTTCTCAAAAAACAAAATAAATTAAATTTAGTTTTAGTATTCTTTGATTAATTAATTTACGGCTAATTTTTAAAATTTATTATTATTATTTTAATAGTAGTAATTTGTTTGAAATTGATTGTTAAGAAGAAAATGATTAAGTAGGAGGGGAAATGAAAAAACCGAGAATCTCGGGGGGAAAATGTGAACAAATAGGATACAGTTGGAATTGGAATATTATGATTTGTGTTTACAACTTACATACCACCCAACAACTCTCTCTCTCTCTCTAAAATTGTCGCTTTATAAGTCTTACTACTAAATGTGTAGCTATTCACCAAAAAAAAAAAAAATACTAAATGTGTAGCTCAGCTAAGTCTTTTTGCAAGCCTGTAAAGTCATTCTCTTTTCTCATTTTTTCAATTTTTTTTTCAATTTCATTTTATTATTATGAAAAAAAAATTAACATTTTATTTTCACATATATTTAATTTATGTCGAAAAATTTTAAAAAAACTAAATACCACTACAAAAGCAAAATGTAGGTACGTTAAAAAAAATTAAAGAGGAAAATTAAATTCATATAATATTTAATTTTCCTACATATCACATTTCAATCAAAATTTCAAGTTTTTCTCTCTTCTTGACCAATTAATTATACCCGATTAACAAATATTTAGGATTTAATTATTTTTTTAAAGGCTATATAGCTCATTCGGTCACCTTAATAATCACTTTTAAAGGAGAAAATATAAGTTGTTGCTTTTTTTTCTTTTTCTTTTTCTTTTTTAATAATAGCAATTCTAAATGTTTGGTATGTATGAATGAATTGGAATAAGATACATTTCCAATAATTACAAGCTTTGACTTTTGACATAATTTTAAATAAGTATGCCAGGAATATTTCTTTTAATTTTTGGGTGGTGTATATTAATTTCATAATTGATTTTTGTGTTTCACTCTTATTCTTTTTCTAGGAAAAAAAAAAAGGAAAAATAAATACTACAAGGGTATGGAAATGGGATCGACCGAACCCCAAATATATATGGATTTGACTTTTGCAACATCGAGTTATTGCCGGCTGAAATGGTCTTATCCACAATGATAATATGTATGCTAATTTCATAATCGTCCTTAATAATTTTTAGAATAAACACATATAGATAGATATACATATTTTTTTATTACAATATTGGCATTCTTTAAAAATTGAATTTAATTAGTCGTTTACTAAATGTTTTGTTTCATTTTGTGTTTTAATTTTATATGTAAAAATTAAATTGCATAGTTTCTGCTAATTTACTTTACATATGCATAAAGTCCAATAAAAAGGAAAGTAAAATAACATAAAACTGATTAATTGATAAAGGACATTTTTTGAATCAAATATATTCATATATATTTATTTATTTATTTATCTTAAAAAAAAAAACTAAAAACTGGAATATTTAATCACCAAACTTAGTTTGACGTGGGGCCTTCCCATTCACCTAACAGACCAACCCAAGTTGCAATTAATTTTTAGCCAGCCATTTTTTTTTTATAGCCCGCCATGCTTATTTACGATTCACAAATTAGTTTATTTTCTTTTTATTTATTTATTTATTTTGGCTAAGAGATCAACCTGAAGATTCCCAAAAAAATAAAATAAAATAAGCAGTAGCAACTTTATAAATCGGCTTTATATAAAGTAAGGTTTTGTTGGAAACATAACATGAGAATAAATCGGCTTGTTAAATACTAAGAATGTCATATAAATCAATGATTTAAAATTAAAATCATAATTTTGTTTGTTATTATTTCTGGTTTGGTGTCCATTATTGGTTGATTAGGAATGTAAATATATTTTATGAATATTACTTTTCTAAATTAATTTCCTTCCCTTTTTTTTTTTGTTTTTTGATAAAATCAAGAATATATATTAGCACGTTTTTCAATTTCAGATTAAACAGATCCATAAGAAGAAATTCTGAATACAAAAAGAGAAAATCAGTAACAACTCACAACATCTTAATTAGGCAAGGCATGGCATGGCCTGCAACAAAAGGCATAAGGGGCGGGTTCTTCAATTTGTGGTTGCACTGGAAATATCTCTTTTAATTTAACTTTGTTCATCTCTTCAAACACCTCAAACAAATTTTTGTTTTATTTTTATTTTTTATTTTTCGAATAGTCTAATGTTATGGGTATAGAGCTTATAATCTATTGTCCAAAAACGAAAAATGGCTTATAACCTGATTTTTCATTTTTATGATGCTATTAAAAGACATCTTTTTTTATTTATAATTAAAAAAACAATTCAAACAATATTATTACCCAAATAATTAAAGCAAAAAATTAAATATATTACCAAAATAAATAAATAAATAAAAACAGCTCTACCAATATATCATATGCAAACTCTCTATGTATATTTCAACCATAAAATAATAATATTTTAACAATTATTCTGAGTTCTTTATAATAATAATAATAATAATAAATAAAATGTTGCCTTTCTGTTAGTTAATTTTGTTTGTCAAAATTAGCTAAAGGGCCTGATTTTTCCTTCAAAAATTGTTAACGACTTTGAGATTGAATATGGAAGTTTGCATGCATCATCTGTGATGCAGAGACAACTATAGACTTATGGATTTTTTTAGTTATATATATATAAATATAAAAGAAAATGGTCTACATTTTCCTACTCGGCATTTTTTTTAATGTTAACGAAGTTCTTATATATATAAAAGAGTAAGATCTTCCCCACACTAAATTGACAATTTTTTTGTTTTATTCACCAAAAAAAAATTGACAATTTTTTTTAGATTAATAAATATATTGTCGTGGTTTCCACACTGTTTTAATGTAAAAAAAAAATGTTTTCTTGTTAAAGTATTACTATAAATAAATGTATAGACATGGTTTCCACATTGTTTTGTTGATGTCTTGTTAAAGTGCTACTGTAAGGACGGCGTTGGTTTAATGATGTAGATATGGTGGATAAATGGGGTTTTGGTCCATTGCCTGCTAAAAATGGAGATTAAATCGTGTTAATCTATTTATTTATACCTATTAATTGTGTTAAAATTTTATAATTATAATTAGTAATTGTTTAATGTTCATGTTAAAAGAGTTAACATATTTAACAGATTTTAAAAAATATTATATTTATTTTAACAAAATAATATCAATTTTTTTTTATCATTTTTAAAATTTTAATACAATAACGCAACCTGTACTTTATTTTTTTTAAGCTCATATTTTTTTTTTGTGTCTATTTTTTTTGTATCTGTAATGTTGAGGATATAATTTATCCACTTGACTACAGAACTAGAAAATCGAGACAAGCTCATAGTTATTTGAGTATATGTTATGTATACTAGTTTGATGTATATAATTTTTATATATATTTTAAAAATATATTTTAAATTTATGGTGTCTGTTCATATCAATTTCAAAATAAACAGGTTGATTTTTATTGGCATATTTATAACAGTGTTAAATATATCAATACTAATAATATTTTTAGCAAATTATTTTTGAATTAAATTATAAATTGTCAGGCACTGAGAATCAATCCAACATATATGATATATCCCATCTATAGTAAGTATTTTTTGTTTGTTTTTGTTTTTGGTTTAAATACTTTTTATTACATTATAAAATTGAAATTGTTCATTTAATTTAGAGTCTATACAATTAGTTTATGCAATTGATATCGTCTAAATTGAAAAAAATTGTACATTTATCTAATTAAGTTAAAATGACAAAAATAGTTACACATTTATTTAATTTAATTAAAATTGATAAATTTATCAATTTAAAATTAAAACGTAACTTTCAAAATTAAATTTTTTATTGTGCTAAAAATTTAAAAATATAAAAAAAATAATTTTAAAATTTATTTATATATTTTTTCTCTCTTTTTTAATTTTTGATAAAATTAAAAATAAAAAAATTAATTTGAAAATATCTTGATATCTACGTAATATATGTAAATTGATAAATTTTATTAATTTTAATTAAATTTGATTTAAATTAAATTAAAATATAATTTTTTTTAATTTAAAAAATTTAAATTATTCAAATTAATAATAGATTTTAAAAAATATTAAAATTGATTTTTTTTCTTTTCCAATTGCTATTTTAATTTCCAAAGGAACGCTAACCGAGGTGCCCAAACGTGCTTTTACGAGACATCCTAGCTACTATTTGAATTTAGAAATAGCTGATATGAATGATGACTTGGGCTTATCCAGAGGAGAGCAAAACAGGTGGATTTGGATTGTTTGCGATGCAAAATACCTGCACCATCAAAAATAAATAAATAAATAAATTGGTGGATTGTGTCCTGCAAAGTGGTTTTAGGAGTATTTTTTTTTGGTGAATGTGGTTTTAGGAGTATGGGTTATTACCGAAAGGGCATCTATAATCTCATTGTGTATTGGTATTTATTTTATTTTATTTTTTGATGAATATGTATATTAGTATTCTCGCTTGTTCCTTTAGGATGTCTATTTTTTTTTTGGATTTTTTTTAAATCAATATTTAGTAGTGGATTAAATAATCTTTAGCTTTTACTTAAACTTAAATAGATAAAATTGTATTTGAGTCCAACTTTAAAAGAAGTAAATGAAATTAACTTAAAAAATAAATAATTTAAGTAAGAGCTAAAGTTGTTATGTCATTACTTAGGATTAAATTTATTCACCTCCTATGAAATTTAACTTAAATACAATTTGTTCTTTCTGGTTTTAAAAAATCATCAACATCTTTTGTAGAGGTAATAATTGTAATTTTTAAAACTTAAAATATTGAATGAAAATTAGTGCAAACTTCAAAGGGTGAAGATAGAATATATATTGCCTTAGTTTTTTGAGTACTTGCAATCTTTTCAATAAGTTGTTTAGTGATTAAACAAGCAAGCATAAGTGATCAGAAGATAGATTTGAAAATGTAATTAATTTCCCACATGGAGGTGTATAACCTCTTAGTGGTTGGAAGTATAACCTAAGCTATCCTAATCATTTGTGTTAACTACTTCCACTCACACTTTCAAAAATTTTAATCAAACATTTTCTATTTTTGGTTAATTTTTTGCTTCAAACAGTCCTTCCATTATGAACAAGTTTCCCTCTATCTTTTACAGTTGAGTGCTATTCTCAACCTCAAATTAACATCAATTTGCTGCCTTAGAATTGTTGGGTACTTTGTCCTTAGAGCATATGTAACTGTGATATGATGGTAGGACACATAAGTTCTATTTGGTATAATTTTTGCTTTTGATTATACTTTTTTTCTAGTTTTTCAAAAGTGCTTTTTGAAAAAGACAGTCTTTACTGGCTTTGATGAAAAGGCTTTTTGAGGCCATAAGCAGTTTTTGAACTCTAAAAGCTGCTTTTGGCTTCCCAGAAACTATGCCAAACATGGCCATATAAACTTTCCTTTACTATTACTCATTTTCATCCATTTTGCTCGTCCACAATGTTTTATAATTCCTCAAATCATACATTCTATAATTATCATTCTTTGGCAACTAATCAACTATTCATCTGTTATCATAAATTCATTTTTATGTGTGCATGTATTTTTTATGTGTATATTGGTCATCGATCTGTGATCGTGTGTGCTCATGAACTCATAAATTATTTGTCACAGTTTGATAAACAACTTAAGCTTTGATTATATTTTTGGGTCTAAATATGAAACATGCATGCATGATTTGGCTGACATTTTACCTGCTTTTGCTACCAAAAATGGTTGCTGAAACTTTTAGGAATAAACAACCATATATGTTTTCGTCGTTATCTTATCTTTTTTAAATTTAATCAGTCTTTTGCAGTCACATTGCAACCAGTGAAAATTGGTCGCTAAAAGATTTTAAAGACTAAATTGTGGGTTTTTAGCAACCAATTGATTGGTCGCTGAAGGTCATTTTGTTTTGTTTTTTTATTTAGCTGAATTTTCACTTTTTTCAAAAGCTTAAGCTTTGAAAGAAGTGGTTATTCAATTTGGTATCAGAGCCTAAATACTAGAGGTCTTGGGTTCCAAACTCAACAACTCGACTTAAGAAAAATTAAAAACACATGTTATGACCTAAATGAACCCAAAAGATGTCGGGTCTACATGTGAGGGTGAGTGTTAGAGAAAATGCTTAAAAGAAATGAAGGCCTACCTTCCATTAGCTTAAGCTTTTGGAAAAAGTGAATATTCAACTTGGTATCAAAACCTAAGGACTAGAGGTCCTGGGTTCCAAATGTAAGAATTTTTATGAATATAAATTATTTTTGATTTGTTTTAAGTTAAATATATTTATTTAATTATTATTTGTAGTAGAGTTTCACAAAAGGATGCAAGCTTTGCCTATTTAATCGTTTTTTTTTTTGTTTTTTTTTTTAACAGAGAAAAAACACTAAAATGAAATAAAACAGAGTATCATTCATACATACATCTGTATCAAAAAGAGAGAATTTTCATAGAATTGTTCGTTGTTTCTGGAAATTTGAAGTGTTGTTATTCCTAAAAGATAATGGTTGTAGCTTGGGAGACATTCGTCATTAAATGACCATTTAGCACCACTGCGGGGAAAATTGTGTTAATGCCAAATAATTTAATTTTTGCTTTCACTCAAAACTGATTTTTCTTTATTATCGTATTATTCTTTATTTAAATTGTATATTTGTTACACAGCAGAATTATTCTCAGCCCTAAAAAAATAGAGGTAGAGAAAGAAGAAATATAATTTTTAGGTTTAAAACTTACTAAATCAGGTATTAAATTGCAAGCTCATGTAATAGCAAAAATTAAAGATTTTCCGGAGAAACTAGAAGACAAAAAACATTTACAAACTTTTTTAGGAATTTTAAATTATGGTAGGCAATTTATCAAAGATCTTTCTAAAAAAGAAAGATTGTTATTTAAAAAACTAAAAAATGATAATAAATTTATTAGAACAAAAAATGATTTAGAAATTATTAGACAAATAAAAATTGAATTAAAAGATATTCCTTCAATTTATTTTTCTAAACAAAGACAATTATTAATATTAAAAACTGATGCTAGTAATGAGTATTGGAGATCAGTATTAAAAGCCAAAACTGAATTAGGAGAGCAAATATGTAATTATAATACACTAAGGTTTACAATCTTAAGACAATCTTTAATTTTTTTTTTCTCTACTGTGTTCTTATTTTACTTGCTATCACTGACATAAATTCCTGTAATCTTTATTTATTTATGTTTATGCGGTGTTATCGTTTACCAATATCTTGGTTTTATTTCTTAGTCTTGGATCTTCTGGAATGTTTTAAAATTTGATACTTCTATTGATTTTCGTTGCGAGTTTATTATTGCACGCAATATACTTTATATATTTTACACTGCTATTGTTTATTTGGAAAGTTCTATTACTTTGAGCATTATTGTAGTTGGTGTTTTATTTTATTTTTTTTATTTTGGTTCAATCTGATTGCAATTTATGTATATATATTTACTTATTTATATAAATTTATCAGAGTTTTGTCGAAGGCATTCTTAAAAATTTGTCAGGCGTAATTTGTTTTTGCACTCTTTTTAAAACTGGTTTTGGATTTATTTATATGTATTTTCCCTTTTTTTTGCCTTGTGCTTCGTTTCTTTTGTCTTGTGTTTTCTGCCATGATTAGTGTCGTGTATCTTTTTAAATTTTATTTTTGTTAGTTTAGATTATTATAATCAAAGTTTATTATCAGCTTCATAGATACCTATTCTTTTTATATATTATTTATTTATTTTTAGCTTCTTGTACGTTTCTTTTTCCTTTAGTGGAGAATTGTTTTTCAAAGTATATTTTACAACTAGTCACATATATATATATATATATAATTTTTTTTTTCTTTTTACATGGTATCGGATATATATATATATATATACACTGTCACACTATATATTAGATATTTATTTGCTTTAATTTATTTATTTTCTAGATAAATTTATTTTGGTATATATTATATATTTGTGTATAATATTTTATATTTTGACTGGTATTGATCTGTAATTTTGTTAATAGACAAATAGCTAATACAAGTCAAAATGATATTCTTGTTCATGTGAATCATGGTAAAAAATCTGAAAAATTTAATGGTGCTGAATTTAAAAGATAGCAACAAAATATGCTTTTTTATCTCACTATTCTAAATTTGGCTAAATTTTTGAATGAGAAAGCTCCTTTATTTAAAAAAAAATAAAACAGACATGACAACTGTAGCAGCAGTAGATGCATGGAAACATGGAGATGAACTACATCTTCAATAGTTTGGACAATACATTATATAATGTATATAGTCCAATGGAGACTTGCAAGGAACTTTGGGAGTCTTTGGATAAGAAATATAAAACTGAAGATGCTGACATGAAAAAATTTGTAGCTGGAAGGTTTCTTGATTTTAAAATGGTGGATTCTAAAACTGTGATGGATCAAGTCCAAGAACTCCAATTAATTCTTCATGAGATACATGCTGAGAAGATGGCTTTGAGTGAATCTTTTCAAGTTGCAGCTATTATAGAAAAGTTACCGCCTTACTGGAATGATTTCAAGAACTATTTGAAGCATAAATGTAAGGAAATGAGTCTTGAAGATCTAATTGGTCGCCTTAGAATTGAAGAAGACAATCAAAGCTCTGAAAACAAAACCTCATTACCTAGAGGCCAAAGCCAATATAATTGAAAATGGACAGAGAAATGGAAAAAAGAGAATGTTTTCTGGTCAGAATCATAATCAAGGGTATGCTAAGAAATTCAAAGGGAAATGCTTTGTGTGCAACAAACTAGGTTATCGTGCAAATGAATGTAAAAATCGGAAAGCACAAAATGATTATAAGAGAAATAAATCTCAAGCACATATGACAGAAAAAAGAAAAGCTATATGTTGACGTTGAAGAGATGATCCTTGCTGCCATGATTTCTGAAGTGAATCTGGTGTGTAATAACAAAGAATGGTGGATAGACACAAGTTCTACTAGACACATATGCTCAAATATGAATATGTTTACTAATTATCATGGTGCAAACACAGGAGAACATCTTTATATGGGAAACTCCTCAACATCTAAAGTTGAAGGCCAAGGAAAAGTAGTTCTAAAGATGACATCTGGCAAAGAACTCACTCTTAACAATGTTTTTCATGTTCCTGATATAAGGAAGAATCTAATTTCTGGATCTTTGCTTAGCAAAAATGGGTTTAAGCTAGTCTTTGTTGCTGATAAATTTGTACTCATTAAAAATGGGATTTATGTGGGAAACGGGTACTTTTGTGATGGTCTATTTAAAATGAATGTAATGAATATTTTACCTTCTATTAATAATAAGTTAATGCTTCTGCTTATATTGTAGAATCTTTTACTTTATGGCATGGAAGGTTAGGACATGTAAATTATAACGCATTGCGCAAATTAATTCACATGGATCTATTACCTAAATTTGAAATTGACTTAAATCATAAATGTGAAACATGTGTAGAAGCTAAGTTAACTATAACCCATTTCAAAGTGTGCAAAGAAGTACAAAATCTCTAGAATTAATTCATACTGATATTTGTGATTTAAAATATATACAAACTAGAGGTGGAAAAAATTATTTTATTACTTTTATAGACGATTGTACAATATATTGTTTTGTCTATTTACTACGAAGCAAAGATGAAGCAATTGAAATGTTTAAACATTATAAAAATGAAGTAGAAAACCAACTGAACAAGAAAATAAAAAATTTGAGAAGTGATAATGGAGGTGAGTATGAATCACCATTTGGGAAATTCTATTTGAAACATGGTATTATTCATCAAACTATAGCACCCTATTCACCACAACAAAATGGTATTCCTGAACGCAAAAATCAGACTTTAAAAGAGATGATGAATTATTTGTTGCTTATGTCTGGTTTATCACAAAATCAGAGGGGGGAAGCTTTATTGACTTCTAATTATATTCTAAATAAGTTACTCTATAAGAAATTAGATAAAATGCCATATGAGTTATGGAAAGGCTGGAAGCCTACATATAAATACTTTAAAATATTGGGATGTCTAGCAAAAGGTGCAGTACATTTTCCCAAAAAGGTCAAAATAGGACCTAAAACTATTGATTGCATTTTCATTGGTTATGCACATAATAGTAGTGCATATCAGTTTTTGGTGTACAAATCTAAAATTTCAAATGTACATGTCAACACCATTATCGAGGGAAGAACAACATATTTCTTTGAAAATATTTTTCCTTATAAAGAAGGAAAAGTAGATAGATCACTAAAGAGGTCTCATGAGAATATGATTAATAGTAATCAAACTCCAGAACTTTTTAATAAAGAAAAAGAGAATGAACTTAGACGTAGTATGAGAGTTAAAACATCTAAGTCATTTGGTCCTAACTTTATGACTTATTTGTTAGAAAATGAACCTCAAACTTTCAAGGAAGCTATGTCAACTCCTTAGGCTCCTTACTGGAAGGAAGTAATAAATAGTGAAATTGATTCAATTATGCAAAATCACACTTGGGAATTGGTAGATCTTCCATCTAGTACTAAGCCTTTGGGATATAAGTGGATTTTCAAAAGAAAATTAAAACCAGATGGTTCAATTGATAAATACAAAGTTAGATTGGTGGCAAAAGGTTACAAGCGAAAAGAAGGCTTGGATTATTTTGATACTTATTCACCATTAACAAAGATAACATCCATTCAAATTTTAATTGCAATAACATCTTTGTATAATCTTGAAATACATCAAATGGATGTGAAAACTATCTTCTTAAATGGAGATCTAGAATAAGAGATCTATATGGAGCAACCAGAAGGGTTCATTATTCCAGGACAAGAAAAGAAAGTGTGCAAACATGTTAAATCATTGTATGGATTAAAATAAGCACCAAAACAATGGCATGAAAAATTTGACAGTGTTATGATGACAAATGGCTTCAAAATTAATGAGTGTCATAAATGTGTGTATTATAAATCCACTCAGAATGGATATTTCATTTTATACTTATATGTTGACGATATGCTTATAATGGGTAGCAATACGGAAATCATTAAATCTACTAAAAAGATATTAACAAGCAAGTTTGATATGAAAGATCTAGGTGAAGCTGATGTGATTTTAGGAATTAAAATTTCTAAAACATCAGATGAAATAGTTTTGTCACAATCTTACTACATTAAAAATGTACTTGAGAAATATGACAAGTATGATGGAGGTCTAACAAAGACTCCAGTTGACATAACTTTACACCTAGCTAAAAACCATAGTCAAAGCATATATCAACTAGACTATTCAAGAATTATTGGAAGCCTAATATATATGTCTAATTGCTCACGTCCTGACAACGCTTATGCTGTTAATAAACTAAGTAGATTTACTAGTAACCCTAACAAAGATCATTGGAAGGCATTAATTAGAGTTTTGAAGTATTTAAGATATACCATGACATTTGGATTGCATTATACAAGATGCCTTGCTGTGATAGAAGGATATTGTGATGCTAACTAGATATCAAATACAAAAGACTCAAAGTCCACAAGTGGTTATGTATTACTTGGAGGTGCTGTTGTTTCATGGAAATCTTCAAAACAAACTTGTATTGCGAGATCAATGATGGAATTTGAATTTATAGCATTAGATAAAGCTGGAGAAGAAGCTGAATGGCTTCGAAATTTTTTAGAAGATATTCCATGTTGCCCAAAGCTTGTACCCGCTATCAGCATCCATTATGATACTTAATCAGCAATTGGTAGGGCACAGAGCAATATGTATAACGGTAAATCTTGTCATATACGTCGACGACATAATACCGTTTGGCAACTTCTCTCTAATAGTGTTATAAACATTGATTATATAAAATTTAAAGACAACCTCGCGGATCCATTTACTAAAGGTTTATCTAAGAGAGTCAGTCTATAAATCATCAAGGGGAATGGGATTAAAGCATAAATATAATGAATCATCATAAACAGAAACCCAACCTAACTGAATGGAAATCCCAGGGTCTACGTTCAATGGAACAGTGTAAGTAATGTATGATTCACAATAAAATACTGTGAAGTATTGCTAGAGAAAATACTTCTTCCTATTTCTAAGGTGAAACAGTATTACATGCAGTAAGTATTAGGATAAACTAAGTTTTTAATGGTGTCTATACCTTGGAAATCCAAGTGGAATATGGCAAGATATTTCTTATAGACAGTCACCTATATAAGTATAGAAGTGGGGCCGCTTCCATGAGAATTACTAAAGGCATAATTTTTTAAAGTACTTATGAAAATCAAGTTGTTCAAGGCCAAAATGAACACAACAATGAGAACAATTTTGTGCAGAAAATAAGTTGTGTGATGGTTATTGTCTTAGTTTACACCAACGGTTGACAATTCAAAGCATTATGCATATTGATCGACTAGTAAACTCGATAGCTATTCACTAAGGAAGATTCAAGGCCGAAAGCTATATATCCTGATATAATTTATTTTCGTTAAACTCTCTCTAGTGTTTGCATAGTCATGTTACATTAATTTCTATTCATGTGAGGATTGTAAGAAATTTTGTGAATATAAATTATTTTTTATTTGTTTTAAGTTAAATATATTTATTTAATTATTATTTGTAGTAGAGTTTCACTGAAACTATACAACCTTTAATGGAAGGTTGCCTCTGTTGGAAACAATACGATATTTTATCTTTGGAGCAGTATATGTTTTGACAGGACTCGACCCGCAAAGATCCTGCCTGCGTGACTTAATGTTGCCATTAAGCCACAAGCAGTCATGAAAAACCCGCTAAACAAAATTTTTAAAAGGGTAAGAATTAACAGACCGAAAAAGTTTCACTATTGCCGGAAATTTTATTAAAAATTTCGGCAGCATTTCGGCTGTTTCTAACACTCCCCAAAAATGCTAAAAGCTACAAACCTGCAAGAAAACCAGTCCTAAACCATATTTATTCTACCAGCACGCATTTCCCACACAACTAGATCACAAATCAGTACGTAACTCAACACTTAAACAAATATATTGTTTAAGTACGGTGTAGCTGCACTCAGTCTAAAACTGAGCTGCCTACATACCCTTTCTACGAGGGATCAAACTACCTGTAGTTCCGAAAGCATATTTACACAATATGCTACAATCAAACACATACAGCACTTAATCCAAAGAAAATACACAATAAATAAATTTTCACATAATAAAACATAAATTCCACACATCACCCACTAACAAAATTAATATCACAACAATTCATTTACAATTCGCACAAACACAATTTATAATGATTAATACACAATAACATATAATGTATATGCTCAGCAAGCAAAATCATTCCCAAACACAACAATTCAATAAAAGTATTCACCGACCCAGTCCACAATTATTTTCATACAACCAATTTACAATTTCAACTAATTTCAACACAATCAACCAGCAACTACTTATCTCACAGTAATTATATGCTTCCGTATACATTTCACAGAACAGTTCCACATCGCGATTAACACACCATTTGGCCCACACATTTACGTGTTTAATTCACAGGCCAATTATATAATGTATATATATACCGAAACTGTTATTAATAATCCCGAAATCCAACCACACCATCAATTCTATAATTTCAGCACCCAATTCATTCCACAGCAAGCACCAAAACATCACCACACATATCTATATCACCAATTAACAACAATTTCTATTTTAACAATTATTAACACCACAGTTCAAACCGGGTAAATTCCGATATTTATCTATAATAGGCAAATTATATACCGAAACGAAGCTCGCGGAGAGTAGGGTGCAACCGAGAACTTACCTCGTCCAACCGCCGCCGGTGGTTGCCTGAAAATGGCCGGGAAGCGGCGGCCGAGCACCCTTAAATCATGCAGTCCACACGAGCGAGCTTCGAGACGAACGGAGGCCGGAATTGGTTTCGGGAGGTCCAAAATAGGGGGAAAAGACCCGTTTTGCCGCCGGAAACCGCCAGGATCCGGCGACCGGAGCATCCACGGGTCCACCGGTTTTTCTCATTTTCCAGCGACATCACGGCGTCCCACAACCCATAAACGGTGGGGAAGGAGAAGAGAAGACCCGGGCTGTCTTTTCCGACGAGTGGGTCGGCTTAAACTCGTCGGAATCTGGCAAATTCAAAAAATGCAGCTGACCGGTTTTCTCGCTTTTTCCGGCGATCTGGACTGTTCCACAGGCTGCCGCTGGCAGGGAAAGGTGGCCGGGCAAGAGGGCTTCCAAACCCAGGCGGTGGCGCGGCTGATCGGCGCCGGAAACGGGCCTAATCCGGCAAATTTCGAAAAACACCGCTGGCCGGATTTCCTTAAATTTCTGGCTGTCTGGACCTTTCCACGGCGAGCCACCGGTGCCAAAAGAGAGAGAGGGTCGGCGGCGACATTTCCCGGTTGGTTTCCAGCCTGATAGGCCGGAATTTGACTGTGGCCGGCGAAGCCGAGCGGTCGGAAGTCACGCGAAGAGGGCTGCGCGAGAGGGGGGAAACTGGCCGTGCGTGTGCTGTCCCCCGTGCCTCTCCTCCAGATCCTTCTGGATAAATTTGTTAAAGGCAGGGGCAAAATAGTAATTTTGCCCTGCCACAGAAAAATTACCAAAATGCCCTTCATGTTATATAAGCCATAACTTCTCGGTCTTAACTCAGAATTGAGCGTACTGCTAGTCTACGAACTCGTATCGACTAGCTCTACGCAACGGTACCACGGTCAAAACCATAGCACGCTCACACAAAAAGTCAACCCCGAGCCCTTCCTTGGTCAAACTTGGTCAACTCGGTCAACTTTGAGAAATTTCAATATTTTCCCCGGGACGGGGTGTTACATGTTTCCACAAAAAGGTGCAAGCTTTGCCAATTTAAACGCTCTGTTTCTACGTTTTAAACAAAGAAAAAACACTAAAAGGAAATAAAAACAGAGTATCATTCATACATACATTTGCATAAAAAAGAGACAGTTTTCATAGAATTGTTCGTTGTTTCTGGGAATTTGAAGTGCTGCTATTCTTGGAAGATAGTGGTTGTAGTCTGGGAGATATTCGCCATTAAAGGATCGTTTAGCACCACTGCGGGGCGAAAATTTTCTTAAAGCTAGAGAATTTAATTCTTGCCTCAATTCAAAATTGGTTTTTCTTTAATTTCTTTATTATCGTATTATTCTTTATTTAAGTTGTATATTTGTTACACAGTAGAATACACTCAATCTGGTTTACACCAAACTCAACAACTCAACCCAATAAAAATTAAAAACACATGTTAGGACCCAAAAGAAGTCGGGCCTACATGTGAAGGGGAATGTTAGAGAAAATACTTAAAAGAAATGAAGGTTCACCTCTCATTAGCTTAAGCTTTTGGGAGAAGTAGAAATTCAACTTGTTTCATTTTTTTTGGTAGTGTGAGGACTTGGTCCAGAAAAGCCATTTTTGGCTGTGCACTCAGTTTTGTTATCAATATTTTTTTTTCTTCGAGGCCTGAACCAGTCGATCTATACATATGTTCATTATCTTTTCTTGTAACTTTGTTTTTATTTTTATTTCTTTTTTTGGTATGATCTAGAGGGATATCAACTAGTCAATTTATTTATTTATATTTTTTCCAAATGTTGTTATCCTTCAGGAAAAATAATAATGAGTTTTTGTTCTTTCCTTTAATGAAAATTTCATTTATGACTACTAATATTTTATAATGTTTTAGTTTGTCAACTTTCTTTCTGAAAAAAAAAAACCGTCAGCTTTTCCGGATAAACATTGTGGAATTATTATTCCTTAAAAAAATAACATTGTTCTAATTGGGGTGCATTATTCCAAACTTGTTATTCCTTCATTTTTCCCAACTCAAAGTCAGATCCCCAGTTACTAGTTCGAGTTGGAGTGCATTTCAGAAATTCTCGACTTCTTCTTTCCCTTTTCTTTTTGAATTCATCCTCTCAAGTTTTTCATTTTTTGATCTATATTTCAATTCTTTTTCTTTGTTTATTTTCCTTTTCCCATGATTTTGTTGAAAATAGTAATTTATATATTTTACAATTTAAAAAGTACCTTAAGATAATAGCTGCAATGGAAAACCCTTTTGGCAAAGATGCCGCTTGACTTCAATGTATTTTTCCATCATACTTAACTCTTGATTTGATCCAGCGTAAAGGGTAAATGAGTTGTAATTTTTTTTTTGGTGAACATAACCTTGCTATTAAGCACAAAAGAGCCCACAAAAGGGAATTACAGACCAACCAAACAAGCTGTCAAATCATCAACCAAAATGTCTTTGAGTCTCCTAGGGAGAGAAGCTAAATCAGTATCACAGAAAATTAAATTACAATTAGAATCAAAAGATAATTTAGCAAGGCAGTCAACAAATTTGTTGGAGCATCTGTCATTCCAAGCTAGGCTCCACTTGAACTTAGAGAGATTATCCCAAGTGTCAACAATGAGATTCTTGGTATTCTAGCCACTAGGCTTTCTGGTCGAGTTGACATACTTCACTACCTGGAAAGCATCCGAGACAAAGATGATCCTATTCCACTTCTTTCTGCCAACCACATTGACAGCCCAGTTGACTGCCATTAGTTATGCCAAGTAAGCCGTGTTTGCAGTAGTCACTATCGATTCCACATACACCAACAAACCATCATCGTCCTTAGCAATACAAGTTAAGGCAGCTTTGCCTTAAAAAAAAGCAGCATCCACATTTACTTTAAAGCCTCTCCATTGAGAAGGCTTTCAGCCCTTATCCTCCCGGACTGGCCAGATTGAGGGAACCATTGAGGACACTGTCTCCCTACTATTATTACCAACAACATTATTAAGAAAAATAACCATCTCAATAATAGATTTGTTACCTCCAAAACGGACTTTGTTCCTAAAATGCCAAACAGTATATAAAAGACAAGCAAAAAAAATGGTAAATCATTCCTTCTCACTGGGATTTAGACCAAGGTCAAGAGGAGGTTTGAGCGACATCTCCATCAGAGACGTGATGTTTGTGCATCTCCAAGAATCTAACTTCCCCCACCCCGCAATCCACTTGCAAAGATGAAAGGAGCTCTCAATTGTGTAATCACATAGCTCACATTTGAGGTAAGGAATATCTAAAACTTGAGCAATTCTCTCCCTGGTGGGGATCATGTTTGCAGCAACTCTCCACAAAAACATTTTTAACCGTTCATGCAGATGAGCTTTCCAAATCACATATATGACTTCTTTGATTTTCCTCACCACAATTAACCTTGTAACAACTTCCAACTGTAAAAATCTCATTTTCATTACCACACCAACAAAGCCCGTCTTCCTCATCTCTCACAGGCCGATGTAATGCAAAGATTGCATTAGCCGAATCTTCAGTACAAATCTCATTGATTAAATCAGCATTCCAACCAGATCCATCTCGATCAAAAAGGCTATCCACTCTCTCCCACCTATCTCTCCTTATCTTGTCTTTAAGAGTTAGGACCTTACCCGGGAGGGTTGGAACCCAAGGATCAGTCCAAGCTCTAATATTAGTCCCACTTCCAAGCCAGAAGCATGCTCTTTTCTTCAGAATTTTCCTAGAACTGAGAATTCTTTTCCAAACCGGAAAGGTTCCAGCTTTCTTTTTGCAAAGATTGGTTCCTCAGATATCTGGCCCTTAACATTCTAATATACAAACTATCTTCTCTAGTTGCTATCTTCCAACCCAATTTAGCTAAAAGAGCCGAATTTATATCAACAAACCTACGGATGCCAAGTCCCCCCATACTTTTTGGTTTACATATGTCTCTCTAGGCTTTGAGAGCCATATATATGCTTGTGTTTCCCCCTCCCCACCAGAATTTCCTAACCAAAGAATTGAGATCATTACAGAAGCAAACTAGAAATTTGATAGTTGACATAGCACAAGTGGGGATGGCTTGTACGACTGATTTGATAAGTGTTAGTTTGCCAGCTTTGGACAGTAGATGTTTGCTCCAACCTTCCAATTGATTATTAATCCTATCCTTTAAGCCTTTAAGATCTTGAGTTTTGTATCTAAAGACTATTAACATGTTTCCAAGGTAGAGGGAATCTGTGGACATATTTTTAAAACCCAAGATGTTTCTTATCTACACCTATTCCATTGCTGCAGTTCCTTTCGAAAAATAAATGCTTGATTTCTCCATGTTAGCTTATTGGCCAGACAACTCATAGTACATATCAAAACAGGTTTTGACAATCTGGGCTTCTTGCCGGTTCGCTCTACACATAATCAAAATGTCATCTGCATATGGCAGATGAGAGATTGCCGGACCACCCCTACTCATTTTAATCCCATGCAAATTCCCCTCAGCCTCATGAACCCCCATCATTCTAGTGAGAAACTCCGAACAGAGAATAAATAAATAGGGAGACAATGGGTTTCCTTGCCTCAACCATTTTCTCGAAGTAAAAGTTTTTGTAATGCCCGCATTAATGAGAACAGAGTATTCCACAGTAGCCACACAGCTCTATATCAACCTCTTAATTTCTTCAGAGAATCCTTAGGCTTCGAGTGCTTGGTCCAGAAAAGTCCACTCAGCTCGGTCATAAACTTTTTTAATATCTACTTTGACAACCATAAGGCCATTCTTCCCCCTGTGTTTTTTAACTCTATGCATGGTTTCTTGGGCAATGACAGTGTTCTCTGCGATCCACCGACTTTCAATGAAAGCCCTTTGGTTTGGAGATACGATCTTACTCATCAGCCCCTTCATTCTTTCTGGGAACCCATTTGGTCCAGGGCTTTTCCAGGGGTGCAGCTTTTTAATGCAGTAGTGAATTTCCTCTGCCGATGACCCTAGCTGCTCCAACTAATTCAGAATTGTTGGCGTGCTAGTCTGATATAGTTCCTTGAATTGGGTAGTGAAATACTCACTAATACCTTTCAGATCTTGAATCCATTTCTGCCCATCCTTAATACAATGAATAGCATTCCTTCTTCTTCTCACTATTAGACTAGTGTGGAAGAATTTGGAATTTCTATCCCCCTTCTTCAACCACACCTCCTTGGATTTCTGACAAAGAATTGATTCCTTTCTGGCCCTGTGGATTTGAAGTTTCCCCTTAATTTGAATTTCTTCAGAAGATCTCCCTATTGGATCCGATTGAGCAGCATTCAGCTTCTCCTCTAACTCTTTTATTTTTATTTGAGCAAAGCCAAAATTTTCACGATTCCAAGTTTTCAAGGGCTTCAAAGTATTAAAAAGAATTATTCTCAACTGAAGCCAGTGCATACCATCCTTCCACACCGCCTCTACCACCTCAAAGCTCGATTTGTCAGAAGTCCAAGCTTCAATGAAATGAAAAAGCCTATTCAGCTGTTGAGTCACCTCATATAAACTCAGAACAAATGGACAATGATATAAACTTTCCGCAGTTATATGATCAACTTTTTCTTTTGGAAATAGATCTAGCCATTGATGATTAGCAATAGCTCTGTCAAGCCGTTGTCGGATCAGGGCTAATCCATCTTGCCCATTGTACATCATTTTCTCCCATATTTTTCTTCTTTTATTATCTATTAATTTCCAAAGATAATAATATATAATATTTACATGCAAAACAATTTATTCAATCAATTTTCATCATTTATTAAAAATACCCAACCCAAAAAGCATGATTCTTGCCCACCAATAATTTGGCATATAATCTAATGAAAATGCTAGCTCTTCGACTTTCAATATTTCACACCGCCCAATTTATAACATACCGCCCTTGTATATGGCGGGGTGTTCTCTTAAAAGCGGTGTGGAAGACTGAAAGCGAAGAGTCAGCTTTCATCTCCAGCTTTATAAAACTCCTTTTAAAATGCTCCATTTCTATTTTTTATTTCCTTCTAAAAACAAAACTCAAACCTCCATTTTCAAAGACTTCATGACAGACAACGATACACAAAATGAGAAATACATCAACATCGTTTCCCTTTTGCCACCTCAGAATGAGGTCGAATTAATATAAAGTTGAACTTGTTGACTCAGATTATTAATTTATTCAGCATTGATATTTTTCGCATCTTGGATGAGAATAAAAAATTGCCCATGATCTTTATTGGCGAAGCAATTATGTGCAAGTACATTGAGCTGAAAAATATAGGTGAACCAACTGGCAAACCAGCTTTTGCTGCATGACGTGACTTTTTATTATTATGGATATGTATATGCAATGAAATTATTCTTTTTCTTGAAAATATTATTTTGTTTGATTAGTTTTTCTTTAGTGAATTTTTATTATCTTTTAGTGCGTGTTTATTAATTTTTTTTAGTAATTGAACAAGGCCTAAGTTTTCTTCCCCGTCTATGGAAAATCACACTGACTTTTGTTAGGCGGATTCCTCTATTCAAGGCAAGAAAGAACATTCAATAAACATGGCCTCTTCAATGTGTTTTCTCCACCTTTGAGGAAATACATCTCCCTACATTAAAATGGTGTGTTTATTGTAGGGTGGGTTAGAGGGCCTAGTCCAATGTGTTATCATTTTTTCCTTTGGAGAAATAAACCGCCCTACATTAAAGGGGTGTGTTTACCATAGGGCGGGTTGGAGAGCCTAATCCAGTGTGTTATCCTTCACGCCTTTGGAAAAACAAACTGCATAACATTAGGACAGTATGTTTCCTCAAAGACAGAAAATAACACATTGAAGAGTATGTGTGTATAGAATGTTCTTCCTTGTCCTTAGTAAAGGAAATCGCCTAACCAAAGTCAGTGTGATTTCCCATGGATGGGGAAGAATATTCAGGGATACGAAAAGCACATTGAACATCATAAATTTTTTGTGTGTATACCTCTCAAGTTGTAAAGCTCTTGCAATTCAATCGGTTTTAAAGTATTGATTATCAAGTTTGATGACTATGAATTAACTATTTACCTTCATATGCATAACTAAAAAATAATTGTACTACTTCTTACACTTGAATTTATTTGTTAATATTTATGCTTCCAAAATTGTGAATGAATATTTGAAATTTTAGGTTTTTTAAAGGAAAGCTTTTCACTAAGGAAGGGTGAAAAAATTTTTAGAGAGATTCGAATGGGTTTGAGGAAAAAAAAAAAAAGAGAGAGAAAGATAAAGTAAGAGCTTGGAAAGAGAATAAAAGAAAAACCAAGAGAGACGGAGAGGCAAAGGGAACATGTAAAGTAAAATAGGAAGAAAAAATGGATAGTTATTTAAGGTGAGGAACTAGGACCAGGAATCATTGAAACAAATTTTGATAGGATTTTTTTATACTTTAAGCCGGAAAAAAGGCATCCTGACAAAACAAAAACCCTTAGTTTATATTTTTTTTGGGCCCATTACAGAATTTTTTAGTACAAGCCCACCTTAAGCGTGACTTAGTAATCCAAATTAACTCAAAAATGAGGTTAGACAAGAGCCAAGAAATCTAACTATCACTACCATGGGCTTTGTTCCTCTTCAAGATTGTAGGGATTGTGGTGAAATTTCATATAGTATACTTGTCTTCAATCTTATATAATACCCACCCTATGTAGAGCATGCAAACTTCTTCTTTTTTCCACAATGAGTACACCGACTTTAAGAGGTTGGGAAGAAAAATATAGGTGGGAAGGGAGAGAGAGAGAGGAGTAAATGACCAATTCCTACTGATATAATAAATACTACAAATATTTTCAAAATAATTAAATTTAACAAAACTAAACAAGTGAATAAAAGAGAGTTGGAAGGCACCAAGTTTGAATAATCAATTTCTCATTCCATCTTTTTTTTTGTTTTTTTTCAATAAATGAACACACAAGGCATAGAGATGGTTTTATTTCGTATAGATGGAGAAAACCTCAAAAAAAATCATCTCAGCTGTGGCGATTTTAGCCAGTTTAGATATAAAAGGAGGATCAACATCATTTAGCCATTACTTGAAAAACTCTATCCACATTCCCAAAGCTCTTAATTAAACAAACAAAAAAGGACAACCAAATAAATTCCAAATTTAAGTAAGAACATTGGAATAAAGAACTTGAATTCCAAAAAACAGTGAGATAACAGTCTTTTTTTTTTTTTTGGTTGTGTCCACTTTTTCTCGAACTTGTGATGTTGAGGATGTAATTCATCAACGTATCACAGAACTAGAAGGTCGGGGACAGTGAGATAACAGTCGAGAACTAGAAGCGGGTCTCAAAAAATTGAAAATTCATTTGGTCTAAAAAAATATTCAAATTATTCTTGCAACAAACATATATTTATTAAAAGAAAAAAAAAAAAACATGCTTCTTGACCTGAAGAGGTCGAGAGCCTGACTCAAAGTTGGGACACTTTAGATCTGAATAGAAAAACAAATACATTTTTCCCGACTTCTTTGGAACAGAGAAAACAGAGCAAAATAACTCATTTATTTTTATGTTATTTTAATTTTATTACTCTGCTTAAAACATACTAATAGTACTTGTAGTCAGTTCTTACTTCTTCCATGGCTGAGAATCTTATCAATTTTTTAATTTTTAATTTTTATTTTTAGTATCTAGAATCTAAGAGGTATATAATCAATGTGTAGTGTTCTTAATTATTTTGGTGGGATTTTCTATTTTCTGTTTGGCTGAAAAGAAAACCAAGTGTTTGTGATGGTTTTTTCGGTTATTGATAGATCATGTTTCAATCGCTTGCAAAGATGCGGTGGCAATTTGCTCATATTTGATCTTACAAGTTGGTGTACTCTAAAGTTGAATATAAAATTGATAATGAGAATTTCACTAGTGACATGTACAAAATTTTTATTTTTAAAGTGATTTACATAATGAAATTGCAATGGACGGAACAATCTCATCTGTATCCTACGTCTTAGAAATTTTTCATCATCGTCTTTACTTTATTTTCTGTTTATATGAGCGACATGCGAAGAAGGGCGAGTATCTCTATTTCTTGCTCCATTGCCCATTTTATTATTATTTAAAAAAATTAATTTTTAATTTTTTTAATTTTCTTAAATAATATTTTAAATATTATTATTTCGTCTAAAAAAAATATGAACTGAAAAATATAAAATTTATAATTAAATTTATAAAAATTTAAATTATTTTTTTATTATATAAAATATATAGGTGCGGAATCTATATTACTCGGCTTTGCCCCTGGACGAAATTTTTTTTCAATTCTTGCCCATCGTCCTAATTAATTAAAAAACATGCGGTCTATTAGAGGCGAGGCGTTGTAGGGAAAAAAATTTACAAAGCAAATTGTCATCTTTAGAGGGAGTCCATACAAACAATGAAGTAGAGGTGAACAAAACTAAATTAAATCGTTCAAGCTGAACTAAATTGTTATTTTTGGTTTAGTTTGGATTATTATGTAAAAAAACTGTAATTAACGGTTTTGTTTGCAGTTTGAGTGATATTCTGACCGAACCAATTCAAACCGTCTACTTATATATAATATATTTTATTACTAATTTTAAATATTTTTTTATCTTTGAAATTTGTTATGCAATTTTTAGTATGAGTTTTAATATTTTTAATTTGGATTTTAAATTATAATATATTTATTTTGAACTTAGTATTATAATATTGGAATTAGTTTAGACTTTGGAGTTTAGACTATATTATTAAATTAAGTTTGGACTATAGAATTAAATGATGGATCATTAGTTTATATTTTAATTGTAATTTAGACTATAATATTTAGATGAATAATTGAATTGATGTTTCATAAATAACCATATTATTTATTTTTAAGTTGGTTTCTAATTTATGATATAAATAAAAGTGCAATGAAAAATGAGCTGCAAGTATGCAACAATAACATATGAGCCGAGGCTCAAACCGCTCAATCGAACCAAACTAAATCGTTCATGAATAATTTAGCTTGATTTATTAGAGTGGTTTTGACGATTTAATTTAATTTAGTTTGTTAATAAACTAAACTGTCAATTACAGTTTAATTTAAAATTTTACAAAAAACTGCTAAAACCAGACCTCGCTTAGCCTTACAATCCAGATTCTACTGCTTGCATACAAAAAAAAAAGGAAAAAAAACAAGGAGATTGGATTATTACATTATTTAAAGAAAATTATGAAACTATACGAAGGCTGGAATAGCTCAGTTGGTTAGAGCGTGTGGCTGTTAACCACAAGGTCGGAGGTTCAAGCCCTCCTTCTAGCGAAAATGTTATAAATTGTTTTTAAGTCCATCAATTTTTTTCATGTATTAAAAAATAAAAAATTACATTTAAGCCTTATTATTTATCAACGATAATATGAAGCTGAATTTTCACGTGAGTATGAGAGTTAAGTTCTACTGTACACACGGGAGAAGCTAAAGGTAGGTCTTTAAGTTGTAACAAGCCATCCATTTTGTTTACCAAAAAAAAAAAAAAAAAGCCATACATTATTAAAATTTAGCCAATTATGCCTTCAATTATTATTTTATAAAGTTCACATATTTAATTGTTACGTTGTATACTACTATAACTAGTGGGATTTATATCTACCAAAAAAAACAAAAACAAGTTGGATGTTTGTTGGATTTGATTATTGACCAATGTACCATTTAACATAGATTAACCGTATTAATTGGATTCTTGATTTCAAAAACCAATTATCTATGTTCTTTTTCTTTTTTTCTTTTTTGTTAATTTGTAGAACAAACACCAGCTATACTGGTAGTTTGAAGAAGCAATCCAGCTGACCACGCATGTGTATGAGTTGGTCCAACTACCACTCTCTTATCCACATTCTTTTTTCTTTCTTGGCCGAACAATAAACATTTTGGTGCATGCACTATATGCAGTAGAAGACCATATAGATAGCAAGCTAAGCTCATAGTGGTCCACAAGAAAGTCGATAAGTGATGAAAAGAAGTAAAACTGGAAGTACCTCGTATTGCTGATAAAATTGACAAGAGATAGGATGACCCAAATGAGGGTCCCAGTCTTTAATATTCCAGTTTTGTGTATTGTGGGATTTTGCTCCTTTCTTGAAAATTGAAAATCTTCCTAAAAGTACTAATGCTGGACTAGCACAACACAACAAACTAAGTTTTTTTTTTTTTTTTGATTTCAAAACAAAGTAAGTAAGCATCATGGACGTTCATATTTATTATTTAAGACCCACCGCCCCCCAATACACTACTGCTCTACATCTTTTTCATCTTTCACACCGACCAAATGAATGATAAAAGAAACAGCTACGACTAGTGAAATATTTCAATGGGATAAGCCTATAAAATTTCTGTCTCCCATGTATACATGCAGTTCACCATGTAAAGCTCACATGCATGTGAAACGGGCAAATAAGATGCATGTTCCACCCAAGTTTTTCTTCCGTGACTGGCAGTTTTCCATCCCTATCAGCAAAATCACCATAAATTTCTCTTTCATTTTCCCACTAAACAATAACATTTTGTCCTTATCTTGTTTCCTCATTTATATTATTCTTAAAAGTACAGATATATATATATATATATAGAGAGAGAGATACATTTTAGAATTATCATATTTCTAAATATATTTTGTCAATATTTTCAATTTGTTTTTATGATTTGTCACTTAATCTATATATTTTTTTTAGCATCAATAATAGTATAGGTAATATTATAAAAAAAATTATAATAATAATATTAATGTTCTATAAAGTTTATAAATATGAGGGTATTTGAGGATTTTTGCAATTATTATACTTCCATACAGAAAAATGTAAATTGATTAATTGATTAAATCTTCGGTTTTTCAATATTAATTAGGACTGCAAATAAAGGGCCATATAGAAAACAAATTTTTAATTTTAGTTGATTCACTTGCAATTCAGTAACTTTTCTATGGAACCTGAAAAAGTGGGTTAAAGAGCCAAACGATCAAGCATGTCGCAGTAGGTTAGCAGAGTAGCAAAGCTGCCATTGATTGATTCTCCAACCTTAAATCTGAAACCTATAAATGAGAGAAGAAAAAAAAAAAAAACAGAAAAAAACAAAAAAAATACAAAACAAAACAAAAAATCCAGATCTCCACCGTGACGAAAGAGACCATTTTTTTTTTCCCGATAGTATATCAAAAGCTACGTCAAGATGACTCAAATTCTGTTTGGCACAGTTTTGTTTTTTATTATATTTATTTTTTGCTTCTTTAAAAATAAATTTTGAAAAATGTAGTTTTTACTGAATTTGATAAAAAAAAATTTTTAAAAACCAAAAGCAGTTTTAAAAAATTATTTAAATTCTTTCAGATCAATTTTTAAAATTTAAAAACTGTTTTTAGCTTTTTATAAACTATGTCAAAAAAGATCTCAATTGGAACAAAAACTTTTTATTTTTTATTAACATTGAAAGTTAGGATTGCCCTATTAGGCAATACGGATACCTCTTTCAATTATTTTGATTTTCCTAATTTGGCTTGTGAGACTAAGAGATTGGAATTTTTTTTTAATAAAAAAAATCTATTTATAACAGAATTATAAATTCAGAAATTATCTTGATAATTTAAATATTTTTTTTAACATAATAAAAGTCACACTGAAAATTGTAAACTCTAAGCGACCACAGCATTTGAAAGATTATTATGAGACCAGGACCACTGTTCTCCTTAATTTCTTTTTGGTAAATGAACCACTATTGACTATTCTCCTTTCTTTCTTTTTTGGGAATAGTGACCATTCTCCTTTCAATTATAGGGGGTTGCCTTTAAATATACTTTGAGTAATATTTGATCGAGCAAACTGGTAATTATAACTTTTGAGAAACTCCTGATTACACCCAAAAAAAAACAATTTTTTTTTTTTTGAGAAACTCCTAGCTAGCTACTGCATATTTAGTTGAGTAATTTTGAGTGTTAATCTTAAACTCCAGAAATTAATATATATATATATATATATTTTTTTTTATAAAGAATTACTATATATTTATTTTTACATAAAAGGGCAAAAAAGACTTTTACGTGCAGGGTTGGTAAGTGATAATTATCTAAACCTCGGTCGCATATAAAATGATTTTTCTAACTTTGGAGTGCTAATGAATTTTCGTCCAATTTCAAAAAGATATATACAATATTCTCGTTTTTTTTTTCTTTTTCTATTAAGTGGAATATTGATCATAAAAATTAACCCTTCAATTAAAATTAATCATATATATATATATTTATATATCAGGATTCAAGAAATTTTATATAGATAAAAATAGTTACGTGGAAAGTGCTAATATAGAATGAACGGGTTGAGATTTAAAAGCGGCATGTGCTATAGAGGTCAGATGAGCGACTGTCGGTATTGGAGTGTATATATGAAACACAATTTGGGCTGATATTATACAAAAACATCATGGTAATATTCCACATCAATCTTTAAAGTTTATATCCAACTTGTGAGAGATAGATTTAAACTGAGTTATATTTTATAGAAAAAATAATTTAAAAAGCTGATTTTTTAAGTTTTGAACCAAAAATTTCAAATTATGATACCATATTAAATGATAATTTTTGCCATTTAATTTTAAAAACTCAATTTTGTTAGAAGTATAATGAAATTGAATTATATATTTTAATAAACAATAAAAATAAAAATGATAATTGTTTGAAATCTGCAAAAAAAAAATTTATATCAAATAGTTTTTAATTAATTAAGATAAAATTCAGAGAAGGTATAGATGAAACCAAACCAAACATCAAACATAAAAAAAATTAACTTTAGAAATTCTATGGAGGTGGTCGAAATCTGAAATATCTCTACACATGGTGTCCATAGGCGTACAAGAGTAGATTGGATAGTCTACCAAACAAATATATACTTGATAAGAGGATGACTTGTGGGTAAGAATGTTCAGAAAGTCCATATATATAAAAATGCTGTCTCACGTGCAGCTAAATTAAATCATGTTAAATTTAACGTATTCTCTAGTACCAGTATGCCACATTATCATACAGCTGTATATAAATCACTTGTCATTCTTGCACAAAATGCAAGAGAATTCAGATTATGACCAGCCAAAACTTGATGAATCTGAGAGCATATATTTAGTCTATACATACACACACATATCTATATAGACTAAATACCTAAATAAAAACCATTATTGTATTTTGATATTTTAAACTTAAAGTTCTGTAACTTAAACTTTTAACTTTTTGTCTTAACAATTTAAGTTCTCCATTTTTCAATTTATTGCAATTTAATCTTTTTGACTTTTGACTAATATGGTTTAACATTTATCTCATATGACTAACTTTAAATTGTATCAAGTTTCAAACTATAAAATATTAAAGTAAAATTTTAAAATTAAGTTTAATAATTTTCATTTTCAATATTTTTTAATTCAAATTTGATATAGCTTAATAACATATAACATGTACCAACTTTTAAATAATAATAGTAAAGGATAACATAAAAAGCAAAATTCTAAAAATATATAATTTTAATATTCTTGCACTTTAGTTTACTCTAGTATGAAAATAGATATAGTTGAATACTATTAGGCCTAGCAAAATGTTACATGACACGATACGATAATTTACAGATTTGAATCTATAATATCGTGTTGCGATGTTATCAGTGTCATACAATAATACATGATAAAAAATAAATAGGTTGCAACGGGCTAGAACCTGTTAAGTATAATAACTTAATAAAAAAAATCATTAACTTAGTTATTTCTTTATAGCTAACTTTTATATTTTTTTTCTTTAGAGAACTATGAAATTCATATCTCATTACATATGAAAAGAACAACTTCATATCTAGTTAAATATGGATTGTTCTAGATTCTATTTTGGCTTAAATGCATTTTAGTACCCTCTCAAATTGAATTTGTTCACTTAGAGGTCTCTACAATTAATTTGTGTAATTGATACCCTCTAAATTGAAAAAAGTTGCACATTTGTCCAATGTAGTTGAAATTGACAATTACAAGTTGTATATTTGTCTAATTTAGTTAAAATTGACAAATTCTATCAACTTAAAATTAATATATGATCTTCAAAATTATTTTTTTCATTTTTAATTTTACCAAAAATTAAAAATAAAAATTAAAAAAGAAAAAAAAACTATAAATGAATTTTAAATTTTTTTTTCAAGTTTTATTTTTTTTTTTAAATTTTTGGTACAAGAAATAACTAAAATAATAATAATTTGAGGTTCATATGTTAATTTTAAATTGATAAAATTTGTCAATTTTAACTAAATTGGACAAATGTACAACTTTTTGTTGTCAATTTCAACTATATTTGACAAATGTGCAACTTTTTTCAATTTAAAAGGTATCAATTGCACAAATTAATTGTAGATACCCCTAAGTGAACAAATTCAATTTTAAAAGATACTAAAATGCATTTAAACCTAAAATTTATTGAATCTATTTACAAAGCTGANCTTCTATTTTTTATATTACTTATATTGGATGTACAATTTTAATTTAATTTGTAATATTTTTTAAATTGACAATTATAATGCATATTTCTTTCCTTAGCTATAATGGATATTTAATATGGCCTTAATTTGTAATATTTCGATTTGACAATTATTAATCATGTGAAATTTTAGTATGTATATATTTTTTTTTCAATGCTTAGCTTTTCATTTGAACATGTATAAATTTAAGTAAAAATATAACAAATATGTCTAGGCATAGTAAACACGATATGAACACGACAAGACATTACACGAATACGGTTCAACACGAAAAAATTTGGGCGAAAAAATTGACACGAACACAATTCAACATGATACGTTGTCAGACTTATGTAGAACTCCAGTTTTAGGGGGGGAGGGGTTAATCCAACAAAGGTACTACCAATGATAAAGTTCCACATTGATCATATACTATATACTAGTATGATATATATATTTGTTAGCTTAAAACTTTAAAATCAACTTTGCTAACACTTTTTGGATAAGCCAAATAGCTCAGTGGGTCATTGCAGCTTAAATACTAATCACCTGAGACTGCCATTAAACTCTCTAGTCAAATAAAGCCCAAAATAGCAACAAATTGAAAAACTAATTACTTAAATTTCTGAATCCAAAAATTAAAAGCCTTAATTGAAAAACCCTAAAATTTAAACATATTAAAATGCAATTAACCCATTTAATTATATTTCCTTCTCCTTCTTCACATACCTAAATACCACCATCTTTTATTTTTCTTTCTTTATTAATTTTTTTAGGTTTTCAAATATAATTTATTGCAATGAATTTCTCTCAATATTTTAATTTTTTCTCCCAATAAATTAAATTTGTCTTGTATAGATTTAACGTTACTTTTGTTGAGACATAAAATTAATGTCTCTTCCTTTTCTAAAGCACAAAGCATTCTTAAATTACACTTGACAACATGTCGTGTTATGTCATGTTGAATTGTGTTCATTTCATTAAGTTCGATCCGTTAAACTTTCGAATTAGAATATGCAAATTCAAACTCTAAAACTATATATATATATGTGTGTGTGTGTGACTTCGTGCCATGTTAATTTTAATTTCGTGTTCATACAGTATCGTATTCATGTCAAAATTTATTCACTCAAATTTAATTTATTAAATTTTCATATTGAAATATACAAATGCAACGAGTTAGAATTTGTCAAAGCTACTTAAATTAAATATTTTGTTTTCTTCTTTCATAAAAAAACAAAAATGTGGTTTCCAAGAATATATAAGTCTCCATCTACGGATGTGTAAGCACATTTTGACCGAGTATAGGAAAACTAAAATTATAACATATATTCATACCTCATTTTCCTTGATATTGTTGGTATAGAACCCAAAAGTATGAAGAAACTTATAAACATTTTAATTTTATATTTGTGAATGGAAGGTAACTAGGACCTGGCTGGCCACTAGTCAACGATATATATATTGTTAATAAAGAAACCATCCCCACCAAAACATAAATTATTTAATATTATTTTTTCTTTTTATGGATAAAGAAAAGGACTTGTAGGTGAGAATGAGGAAATTAGAAGTAGAACCATGTCTCTCATATTATATCAATAAGCACGATTATTCTTTTTTTTCTTTGGTTTCTTGATATATATTAACAAATGGGTGTTTTCAAAAAAAAAAAAAAGGGATTGGTTATATATATATACACCAAAAATCGATTTTTGGTCGGGTGAGATATATTACAATTTCTTGGTTGGATTTTTTGTTCCTAAGAGGTATTTTTCAGTATGTGGGCACCTTCTATATTCATACACAGAGGATAAAGTTTAGCTGTGTCTTCCCCGTGCGTTCAAGGCCACTTTTAAAGGCTTAATTTGTGTACATTTAAAGTTATTTTTTTATTTAAACTTCATTCATATATATTAAAGTGTATAAAAGTCCACCTTTACTAAAAAAAAACCAATGGTATTTTAATATGGTATTAAAGCCCTATATTGGTTTAATAACCCCAATTATTATCAATATTTTTATTTTCACCTTCACTTGTTAAACCTTGTTTTTTCGTTTAACATGGAACTCAAAGTTAAACGGTTCAAAAAATTGGTATGCCCTTGTTGAAGGATAAATTCTTTACATGTGCATTTTCGGCCCTGCTTTTTTTGAGCTTATTTGGGTCCTCACATATATTTTTATTTTTGGATAGAGCTATTGAGTTTTAAACTTATGACCTTTAGGTCTTTTAGACTTGATACCATATTAAATCACCACTGATTCTAAAAGCTAAAGCTGATAGATGTGGATCATCATCTCTTTTATATTTTATCTCTAATAGCCCCACAATTTTTCATTTGGGATTCAAATATGTGGCCCATAAAAGGTATAACTAGTTGAAGTTCACACCTGAAGAGAGAATATTAAACTGTACAAAAATCCGCTCCTATATATTGAGCTTTTATAAAAGTGGTACTTTAATATTTTATATATAGAATTTAAATATTTTATATTATAAATACATTATTAAGAAAATTTTCAAATTTTATAAGAACTATTGAGTGACTACTAAAAGATCGATAAAGAAGAACACCGAACAATAGCAACTTGGTATCAGTAGAAATATGCATGTGCTGGCTAATTAAATTAAACTAATTATGTATGTCGGTAATTAATCTTTAAGCTTCAATATATTTGGAAATGGAATGTTCAATTAATTTAATTATATATATTAGCCGAAAATATGGTTATTATGCTGTTCTTCATGGACAACTCAAGTGCTTATGCTGTCTTTTAAAAGAAACCGTGTTTTTTTATTTAAGAGTCGTTGTCTTCAAAATACTTACTAAAAAAGGAAATTATGATCACCTTTATATGTCGATTTTAGTCTAGTGAACTCTTCTTGTTTGGCCTGTCTCTTAATGCATGAAATATATGGAAATATTTTTTAGGCCTTTTATGAAAAGGTGGATAGTAATTTGTTTAGATAATTAAATAATTTGATTAAACTTTAATTAAAATTCACCAGCAAAAGCAGTACTATTCATAAAATGATAACAAATTCAAATAATTATTTAATTTCTACTATGAATAATAACAATTCGTGAAATGTGGGTCACAAAGATAACCGTACAATTCTCATTCTATTGTAATACAATTACCAGATATCATCACAATATTCATTCTGGTGTTCATTTCACGCAGAAAAAATGTACCATTTTCTCATTGACATGATAAAAAGTTCAATATATGGTAAAATTTACCATAGAAATTAATGCGTCTTAATTAATTTGAACATAGATTTGAGAATAACGCGTGAAAATAAAATATATCTAAAACAACGCTAAGCTACCATATTAATTGAGTTTTCCTCCATGGTTCACATTGTCGATGGAAATTATAATTTTCAACTCATATTTAACATATATGTATATACATAATTTTGCTATATCCATCTGCAAGTTTTTAACCTATAGTTATACTATTTAGTGACAATTTTAAGAAGAAAATGTCGCTACTAATATATTAATTATGGTTTTGTCTTAAACTCGGTGTTAAAATATATGTCTACAAATTAAAAACGTGTGGATATATGCATCATGTATAGAAACACTATATGTGTGTGAGTGTACGCATGTCCATTGAAGAGAAGTAAAACGAAAGCTAACTAGAATCGATCATTATCCAGATTTTAATCTCCTAAAAACAAGTTTTCTTTGAATGTTTGGTGGTCCTTTAATTTCTCCCCATGCCAGTTGAAATAAAAAGGAAAAAAAAGATCTGGCATAATATTTGCAAAGTTTGCTTCTGTTTATCATTTGCAAACTCATTTCGTGTCTACTGACCAAAAAAAATAATCGAAGGTTACTATAGAAAAAAAAAATTATATATATATATATATATATATATATATATTAGAGGCTGTTTGGTATAATGTAGCTGGTTTTTAAATTACTTTTTTGCTTTTTGCTTTTTGTTTTTATTTTACTTTTTCTCTTTCAAATTTATAGTTATTTGAGAGATTTAACAAATTAATTAACACTAACTAATATTTGAGGTAAATAAATTACACACAATTAAGTAGAAAAAACAAAAATAAAAAAATAAACCGCATTACCGAGCAACAATTTAGTTATTATTAATATAAATTTATTTACACTGATTTTCAGAAGTTACATTGTTTGCAATCTTCTTCAAGGATTTTCTTCAATTCTACATAATAACATAGGTATTGGTAACATGCATTGACTTGTCTGGCTCCGTTTGTTTCAAATTGTGCCCTCCTAATCAAATACCTGCGACTATAATTAAATTATAATTTTTTTTAAAACTCACATGTTTTGCAGCCTTTTTCCTCTCTTAAGATTTGATACAGATTTAGATCATTTTGGAATGTAAGTTCTAAAATTTTACTACATAAATCCTAATACAAACACAAGTTTTTATTGTATATCCAGGACAGAAATGGTAATAGTAAAACGATAAATGTTGGCCTTATTCACAAACATGAGTAATGCATAATTTTTTATTTGGAGCTTTACTAAAACAGGAATGTCATAACCAGTAGTATTGGACTCTAAGATGAGCTTGGCAAACAAATCTTTACAGAGAGAAAAAAAAAAAAAAAAAAAAAAAAAAAAAAAAGCAATCACCAACTCCACATCGTCCTCAGTATCATAAACTGTTCGTTGGATTTGATTTTCATCGATATCGATGAGAACGTTTGATCCAACCATTGAAGAAATGCATGAAGAGAGCTAGCTTACATGGATGTTTCTCTTTTAAAGAACTTTGTCAAATATACATATATAGAATATCTTAACTATAGTTTCCATCAGAATTGTCACAAACATGCAAGTAAGCTTTCTTCATGCATCTCTTCAATGGTTGGATCAATGTGTGTGTGTAAGTGAAGCTCAAATAAATCCCAATTTTTTATTTTCTTACATTTGAACTAGAGATTTTATCTTTCTTAGCCCAAATGATAGAATAAAAATTTAAATCAGAATTTAAAACCTGATTTTTAGTCCCGATATATAATATATCTAGTTTGTTGAATTTTTTACAAATGGAATGCCTCAGCAATAATGTTTCATCAAATAAGAATAATTATTTTGGTCAAAAATTCTCTTCCCAGACAGTGATCTGATTATCTGAATAGAGGAAGAGTAGGCAACGACGAAACAGACGAGTCTAAGTCCCTCGACATTTTAGGGTCATCAAGATGTTGCTCCTCTTTGGCATTAACAGGAGGCGAAGATGAAAGTGAAAGTGAAGGAATGCTTATTGCAAGATCAAGGTTTAAATCGGGCAGCTGATCATCATCATGATCATGAACGCCGCATGATTCATTCTGCAAGCAGCTTCCAGCGTCTGATTCTTGATCGCAGTGGGATTTCACTGTCTGATTATTGGTAGGGCTTTTCAAACCAAACGACATTGGCGTGCCTGCCGTTTGAAAGCTGCTGCTGTGATGAGAAGGACGAGGGAAATTGTGATTCAATCGATGATTGCTGGGATCGATTCCCTTGCTCATAAGCTTTCTTCTTAGATGAGAGTTCCAATAGTTCTTTACTTCGTTGTCTGTGCGTCCAGGCAATCTTCCAGCAATCAAAGACCACCTGAAAAACATAAATTTAACCAAACACTTTTAGAATGACTTAATTTGTAAAATAATTATATAATTTAAGTCTCTCAGCTTCGAAAGATTGGTCCGTTATTTGTGTATGCATTTACAGGAGCATATTTGCATTGTTGAAATTACTTGTTAATTTGTTGGCATTGAGAAATTAGTTGTTATTATTTTGTTTACATAATAGTCGTAGATGAAGAAAAAAGTAGTAAATTGGAAATGAACGGACCTATTGCCAAGCAGTGCATGGAGTTTAACGATAAGATCTTCTTCATCTTCAGCAAAATTTCCTCTTTTAAGGTCTGGTCTCAGATAGTTTATCCATCTCAACCTGCAACTTTTGCCGCAGCGAAGTAGGCCTAAACATCAAAATGCCAAAAAAAGGTACAAATAATTAGTTACTCCTCTCTATGTATGCTTCTTCAGAAATATTCAATATATTAGATTCAAAAGTTAAGAATTAAATAATTACGTACCTGCAGCTTGAGGGAGTGTTCGCCAGCAACCCTCGCCGTGTTTGCGAATATAATCAATGAGCTTCTGGTCTTCTTGCTTCGACCAAGCTCCTTTGTTTGTGTCTCGCTTGTCACAGCAAGGCTTTCTCATTTTCTTCACTATCTATAAACCCTAGAAATTATATAACTCAATTTGCTCTTCACACACACATACACACAGAGAGAGATATATACAGAAAGAACAAAATGCGGGTGGAGATGAGAAGCCGCATAGCTATATATTGAGGTAATCCTTTGAATATCAGAGAATTAAAAAAAATTAAAAAGGTTGACTTGGACTGGTGGACTGGTGGTTAATTTGCTCATGCACTTAGATAGAGAAAGAGAAACAAAGATGATAGAGTGAAAGAAAGAGAAAGTTGGGTACTGTACCCTCTTAATGTTTGACAATGTTTTACAGTTAGTTGCGGTTAAGTATAAGTCTCTGTCGCAGTGATATATATGTACAACTTTACCTTGAAATCAACCCTACCATGCACACCCATACGCACATTCACCAAAAAAAGATAAAAAATTGCACACCCATACGCATTTATTCATTTTTTTCTTTTCCATTTTCCTCTTTGATTAATATTTTCTCTTCTACATTTTTGCTTCGACTTTCATGTGGGTCCTATATATCAATCGAAAATGTGGAAAATATTAAAGCTACCATCTCTCCGATGGTAGATATGTAGTATGAATTGTTGTCGATATGGTTAAAAGTTGACAGTGTTAATACGTAGGCAGCAGGAATATCTAATCTAATGTATTGAAAGCCAATTCAAATGCTGTTCACTAATAGCACCGCTCAAAAGACCTATTAATTAATTACATGTTTTATTAATTTTTTTTTTCCTTTTAAAAAACTGAATTTATAAAAAGTCTTCTTTTAAAGAAAATTCACATTATTTAACAAATTTTTGAAAATAGAGATGTTCATTATGATAAACAATAAGAGGGTAAAAAAATAGATTGGCAGTATGACTTCAATGATACAGTGGTTGTGAGTTGATGGTGGTGTAAAATGTGTCACTTGATAGAGGTTAAGCAAATGTGCTTGATTTCAGGCTTCTAGACTGTCAAAAAATCTAGTAGAATTTTTTTTTTTTTTTTTTAAATACACTACCTATCTTGTATTTATATTGCATTTAGCCATTAGCTACCAACTATCTTTTAATTTTTTTTTTATTTTATTCAATATTTCAAATCTGTAGATAAGAAGAGTAGTTTAATGAAACTTTAGAATTAGGAAAGATCTATTTAAAAGACGATTATATTTCAACGTGTGTCGGTGAAATTTTCTAAAAGAAAAGAAAAGGTTAGGAGTGTTTGTCACATGATTTCTTGTTGCTGATAGTTTACTCATTTACTCATCGAAAAAGCTATCAATTAATACAACTTGACAAAGGGCTTCTTCTCGTAGGATAGTACATTGGCTACTTTACTCTTGCATTAACTGACGAATAAAATTATGCCACGTACATGTTTGGCTGATTATTTGGCGTTGATAGCTCGGAGTTTTGGAGGTGAAAAAATACCATTTTATTTCTTAAAAAAAATTATTAAAATTTGATAAGTAGATAAAATAATTCATATGTATTTTCAAATAATTAAATTAATATTTTAATTCCGTTTTTTGCATTTGTTAATATTTTCATGATTTTTTTCCCGTTTTGTGGGGCTCACGTGGCCTTATCCATACTTCATTTACATTTATGTGATTGGAAGTTGATAGGATAATTCTTCAAAATCTTTCTTCTTTTCCCATTGCTTTCTACCAAGTCTATTATTTTCATTTTCATTAATTCTTTTATAGTTTTATTTCTAAAACAATTAATAAAAATAGTTTTTAAATTCAGAATTAAATATAAAAACAGTAATTTGGATATAGAAAAAAATATTTGAATAGAATATAGAGATTATACTTTATATATCTTTTTTTTTTTAATTCAAGATTAAAATTTAAAATTATTATTCTGAAAAGAATGATTTTATCATTAGTTATCTTTGTAGGGCTTCTACACATTAAACTTTAAATTTTATACTTCCTTCTAAATTAGAAGTATTTTTCTAAAACAAATTTTAAAAAAATAAAAATAACATATTACAAAATTAATTGAGATGAAAAATTAAATATAATAATTGCAAATAAAAAAATTAATAAAATTCTATTAAGATATAAATTTAATATTAATTGCATACTTAAAAAGCAATATATATATATATATGTATAAAGTGAATTCAAAAATTTAATATATATACAATTTAACTTAAATATACAATGCAAAACTACTGCCTTATATTCTAAAATGCGCGAATCATGGCAAGGCAATTAGCTTTTTTTTTTTTTTTTTTTCTTTGGTGAAATGCAAGGCATTTAGCTTAGGTGTGCTTAAACGAAACCTTCGCATAATAAGGTGTCTTGTTATTTTTATTATTATTTCAATTAGTTTACATTAAATTTTACTAGAAAAGAAATATAAAAAAAATTTCAAATTTTTTATCTGGGATCTCGAATTCACAATCTTTTAAATGGAAAATCAATAAAATAATATGACTCTAATGCATCTAATTAAAAAAATTGCAAACAAAATTTATATATTTTAATTGAAATTTCATACTTTTCAAGTTCCCAACGAAAAAATATTCTCTAAATGTTATAAGTACAATTATTTAATATTCACAATTAGACAATTTAGATGTCACATTAGTCTATTTATTGTCAAAAGCTTTATGGGTTAGATGTGTGAGTTTCTTTTAACTTAAGCAATAAGGCTATTCATGTATTATTAAATGTACGAGTTTTTAATTTCATAATTAACTCATTTTTTCCAAAAAAAAAAAAAAAAAAAAAAGAAACTCTCTTTTTTCTAAAATTTAATCAACCTATTAAGCCCTCCCTTTTCGCAGTCAAAGTATCATTGACTGCCTTATCTCTTTCCTTGTCCATAAATAATGAGCTCATTTTTTTCCAAGCTTTATGCTAGGTTATGCTTTTTCACACTTTTTAATATATGTTTGTTTACTCTATTAGATTAAACTAAATTAGATTAATTATTTTAAATAGTTCAATCAATTTATATTATATATAAAATAATTCAGTGAAATTCAATATAATCTCACTCAATAAACAGACAATGTAACACATATAATTTCTACTTTGTGAAAAAAAAATAAAAAAAAGTTAAGTGATATGAAGAAAATAAAATGTGGGTTGGTGTCCCACGCGTAATCGCACGTGTGGGGATGGGACTCACAGTTGGATTCCGCGTGCATGCTGCAATGGGGTTCCCTCACTATTATTGTTCCTCTTCTTGAATCAATTCTTCAAGAATTTTAGACCATTGATTTGATAGGTTAGAATTAGCTACTAATTATTTGGTTAGTTCTACCGTAACAAAACAGATTATAAAATTAGATAAAGTTAATTTTAAAAAATTATTTATCATATAATTAGGATAAACAAATTGAAATATCTATAATAACCTTGATTAATCATTGTAATAGCACTTTATATTTATATTATATCATATATAACAATCATATTCAAGTTAAATATTCTCCTATAAAAATAAACTCAAATAAAAATTTATATGAAAAATAATATATATTACATAATTGTGATCATTAACCATATATATATTCTTAGCAGTATTTTTTAATTCAATTTTAGTATAACTAAAAATATCACAACATAAAAACATATAATTACTTTAAACAAATAAACTTATATATATACATCGAATCCATTTAAGTATTTGTAAAATTTACGCTACTTCAACTTTATGAGTTATCAAACACTTAGTTGTAAATTTTATACTTTCCAATATACTTTTATCAACACAAGTTATCTAATATTTAACTGATTCTTTCTTCAGCATAACTAAAGCTTGATTCTTTTAGAAGCTCCAGTAATGTCAAGCTAATAGCTCGTTTGGTATAGCATTTTTTTCTGTCGAAAAGCTCTACTTGGAGGCTATAAGCTCTTTTTGCAAAAATATAAGTGTTTGGCTACAGAGTCAACTAGCACTTGTTAATCCAAAAAAGATTTTTTAAGTTGTTTTAGGGAACTCAAAATTTTATCGAAATTTTGAACTTCTATAAAAAAGTTTATTTTAAGCTTATGCAGGAAACATAATAACTATTTAATGCAGATTTTTTATTTGCAAATAAACAGCCATTAGCTTTTTAATAAATAAAAAATTTAAAACTCTACAATGTAAAATTTTAAAATCAAAAGCTCTATTTGCATAAACTGTTCCAAAATGGAACCTAAGCCTAAGTTTAATAAACTACTAGAACTTAATGAAGATAAAATCAACCTTATGTGAATCCAACAAACCACTAATTCATATTTCAACGAGCACTTGCAACAATCAAAAATAGATAAATATCCGGATTTATAACTATTAGATCAATCCCACTTGAAAATTATTTATATATTAATATCATATTATGATAAATTGACAGCCGACCAATCTCTTGTTGGAGTGGGTATAGCATCCTCATCATAAGGAATTTTGGTTATCTATAAAGACAAAAAAAAAATAATAATAAAAAAATAGATTATTTAATTATGTTACTATGTTAACACGATATATATATGAATCCATTTGGAATTATCAGTATTCAAGCTTAGATATAATAGGTCGGATCCACAATGAGTGGATCCATTAAGAGGTTGTAAAAGAGTTTGCCTGTTATAACGCCCATTTCATCGTTTAAAAAAAATATTTTGGTAATTTATTATTTATTAAAAAAATATTATATGTTTTACTATAAATTTAAGAGATTTAAGAACTTTTTAGAGTGAAAAAAAAAATAATAATAATGGAGATATGTATGAGATTTTAATTAGAATTTAAAACTAGCTAATCGAGAACATTGAGGTCATCCAGAACTACGGATCTTTCTCCTCCTGACGTTGACAAATCATCATTTGGATATAATCTGAAGTACCCATGATATCTTACAAAGGGAAAATCACAAAATTTATACGCATTTATCTTCATCTGTTCAAAATATTGATAAAAAATAGTTAAAAAATTGAAAGGCTAAGATTGTATTCCAAGTTGCAAAGAGTTTTTATTTTATTTTTTAAAATACGATATTACAATAAAGTTTTAATATAAAAATGAGTTAAATTATTACATATTACAAAAGTTTAAGTCAATTGATTAATCTAGATCATCATTAATTGGACTCTTTTTTATCCTCGTGGGCATCTTCGTTTATCAAAACTGGATTGGACTAATTTTGTTCCAAATTTATTTGCTAAATATTCAATTTGGATTGTATTAGAATAATCTCGTCCGACTTTTTTAAATTCTTTGAGGAAAAACTAGGACTATTTAGTTCTACCTAGTAGTGCGTCATCTTTTGACAACATTCCAAAGTCTATATAAGTTTCTTTCCTTTTTTCAGGCCATATTTATTTTCTATGTTTGAAATAATGTATTCAATTCTTAAACGAAGAGGACGAATATGACTTTATATATATATATATATGAAGATGGATATGATTTGATACTAAAAAGCTGCTCAACAGCACTATTTATTTGTCTATCCGTTAATTAAACTGAGATAGAAAATTTATATTTAACTTATTAGCTATTATTTGATAATTTATTTATTTATCATTTTAATTTTAATTTTTGAATTTTTTAAAATTAAAAAATATATTTTATAACTATTTTTATTAATTTGTTTTTAAATAAATATGCGTTTGATAACTATTTTTATTTTTAAAAATTTAAAATCTATTTTTATTTTATTTTTTTTTAAAGTTTTAAAAAGTCATTTTTATTTTTTTTGTTCCTTAATAATACTAAGATACAAGACAACTCGAACAAGATTTGAATCTGAGACTGCCCATACTGATATCGTTTATATGTGGTCGAGACATCGAATTGCTCGAACAAGGCTAGAACCTGGGACCGTCTGGTCCGGGCAGAAACTCGGGACTGCCCGGTCGGAACCGAAACCTGAGAATGCTTGGTCTGAGTCGCAACCTGGGACTGCCTAGTCAGAGCCGCAACTCAGGACTGCCCGGTCTAGGCTGGAACCCGAGACAGCCCGGTCCAAGCCAAAACCCAGGACTTGGGACTGCCCAGTCCGGGCCGAAACCCGGGACAGCTTGGTCAGCACTAAAACTCGGGGTTTGCCGGGTATGGGCCAGAACCCGGGACTGTCCAGTTAAAACAGGAATTTGGGATCGCCTAGTCAAGTCTGGAACTTAGGATCGCCTGATTGGAGCCAGAACTCGAGATTGCCCAGTCAAGACCGGAACCTGAGACCTGGGACAACCCAGTTAAGGCCAGAACCTGGGACATCTCAGTTGGGGCCGAAACTAGGGACGGCCCGATCGGGGCTGAAACTTGGGATGGCCCGATCGGGACCGGAACCCGGGACCGCTGGTCGAAGCCGAAACCCGAAACCCGGTCCTGGCCGGAACCCATGACAACTCGATCGGAGCCAGAACCCGAGACTTCTCAGTCGGGGTCGGAACCCAGGACTGCCATGTCCGGGCCGAAACCCAAGACAACCCAGTCCGAGCAGGAACCCAGAATAGCCCGGTCTGAGCCAAAACTCTCGATTGCTGGACCCAAGCCAGAACCAAGGATAGCTCGGTAGGGGGCAGTACCTGGGACCATCGGGATTGTCTAGTCCGCACTGGAACCCGGGATTAGAACAGTCTGGTCCGAGCCAAAACCTGGGACACTACGGTCGAGATCAAAATTTGCAATTGACAATAATCGAATATAGATTTGTTTAGATTTATTTGTAAAATTTTTTAAAAAATAAAAAAATTAATAAAAATAAAAATGATTATCAAAAATAATTTTTTTGCATAAAAAAAATCAAACAAAAAAATCAAAAAATGATTGTTGTTTTTTATTTTTTTCCTTTTAGCAAAAACATAAACCAAAAACTATAAACCATAAACAAAAATTAAAAATTAAAAACCAAAAACAAAAACTGAATGCGTTAACAAATAGATCCTTAATAATTATATATTATTATTTTTATGAATATTAAGGACTTTACATTTAATTTATTTCTAAATTTTAAGATTAAAAAGTATATATAATTTAATATAAAAAAATTTCTGCATGAAATAATTTAATTCGATATTAAATTAACATAACATAAGAGTAAAAACATAAAATTAATATATAAGATTAATCTTACTTATATAGGCCTGGATTAAAATATTCTATTCACATCATATCGTATCAGTATCAATCTATTTTATTTTAGCTCATCCAATGATAATTAATTTCATTTCACCAAAAAAAAATATAATGATAGTTAATTTTATTTTAGCTCATCCAATGATAATTAATTTCATTTCACCAAAAAAAAATATAATGATAGTTAATCACGTCAAATGAATTTTTATTTTTAGATGAAATTGTTAAATTTTGAGCTTAAAATATTTATCGATTCTACGACCTTAATGAACATTTTAAATGAAGGCAAACAGCGATTGCACAAACTAATAGAATACTGACCCCTCTTAATCAAGCTGACTTTTGGCAATTCAACGATCCATAAATATATATATATATATATATATATATGTGTGTGTGTGTGTGTGATAGTAGAAATTTCTGTGGGCAATTAACACACACATGCAATGAATATACTGGACAGGCTTACTCACTGCCAACTCATCTTTTTCATTTTTCTGGTCACATCTTAATTCACAAGAATTGTTCAGCACGAGAGACACATGCTCATCGAGCAGTCCGAAGTCCAAACTACCTTCTTTTTATTTTATTTTATTTTTTATATGCTAAGTCCAAATTACCTTATACTATATATTCTTTTCCTTTTAATTATTAAGCTCTCCTAAGACAATTTTACGTACAGATACAATTACTGCTTGCCCATTATTTTGCCAAATAAAAGAAAAAAAATTTGGAGGTTCAAATATATATATAAACTATTTTGCTATAATTGAGAACCAACAATGACATATATATACATAGAGATTTGCTATAAAACACATACATTATTTTTTTTAATTTTTTTTTTAAAATAATATTTTTGCTTTGAATTTTATTACGTTTAAAATTATTGAGTTAAAAAAATAAAAAAACAACGAATACTATACAAAACACAATAATCAAGTATGTTTTGATATTTTAGTTATTTTTTATTTTTTNGACCGGAGAAATAAAAAATCTCACAAAAGCCAGACTAAAATATGAGGCGGGCTGAACTTCTGTTTCTAGACGAAGCCCATCAAGTGGGCTAAGTTGGGCTTTTGGTTTAATGATTGATAGCTGGCCTATCCACAATTTCACACTATATAGTATCAGTGTGCAATTACCAAAATACCCAAACCTCTTTTTAATGTGATTAATTGTCTACAGAAGGGAGTGTATATAGTTTCAATATGGATTAGTATAAAGAAGCACTAATTAAAACTGGTCAATAATATTCAACCATCAAGTAATTACTTGCTTAAAAAAGTTTCCGATTACCATCCAACTTTCGTTACGGACTTTATGAAATTTTCATTTTCATCCAAAATGGTATAAAAGTTGGAATTTGGATTACCCAACATAACCATTTTACATTCAAACTCTTTAATTCTTTTTCTTCCATATCCAAACCACCCTATTTGTTTAGAGGCATCCCTTTTTTCTAGCATAATACAAAATACAAATTAAGGGCTATGAATAAATAGGGTCATATACTATATTTTCCCCAAATTACCTATTATTAAAAACGTATTCATATATATATATATAAATATATATATATATATATATCCTATTTTTAAGGTAAAGATTATATAATTAAGATATGTGGCTTAAAATTAGATCGTGTATATGTATAATATAACCGAAATTTCATTCAAAAGTTTAATTTTAAGTAGTAACATAAATATAGTTAACTAAAAAATTGCTTAAGTATAAGAAATTAATGAATAAAGTGAAGAAGATGATATAGAATCTAAATTTTTTACTCTTTAAATAATTTTTACTCTTGCGCCTTGTCATCTAAAATACATTATTAAAATCTTAAAACTTATGCAGTACTAGCAGCTCATATTGTATAATTTTAAGGGAAAAGAAAGAAAACACAACTACAAAAATCATCATACACATCATACACAAAACACTGTCTTGAAACTATAATGCAACTATTTGACATCGTCGTAGTATTCATAATTCTAATGTGACACACTAAAATTATCACATAAAACATTAATTACAATGCACATTGTCGGCGCATTAAACATGTGCATTCTAAGGATTCCACATAGCAAGAGAAGTAAATAGGATGCGTAAAAAATATTGTATATAATTGGTGACATGGCAACCCACATGGCATTTAGATTAAGTAAAATGCATGCATAGAACGTCGTATTTATTTAAATGCCACATACTATATATATAATGTGTAATTATTATTTAATATTTATTTTTACTCCATTGTACCT